>CASHSZ010000070.1:0-204000 GCA_949358305.1 Strigamia acuminata | reverse complement strand
CAGCATTGGACGTCTCTTCAGTCATCGTCGAGGAAAACGGAGCGGTTGGTGGAGCGCCTATTGCCTTGCCTGTCATCGAATCGACTAAAGAACTTTCGTTGCACGACCAAGTGGCTAAAACGGTAGTAAAAAATGAAGAAAATAGAAGAGAAAGAGAAAAAATTAGCAATATCAACACGATGTCGACCCCGATTATCAAAACGGAATCGAGTGTGACGGCAGCGGAGGCGAAGTCAACCAACGTTACTACGGTGACCACTGCTGCGCCAATCGTCATTCCTTACTTTTATGTCGTGAAGAACAAATCGTCTTCGATTGAGACGTCCGAGTCAAGCCAAGCTGCTCAATCTGTCGATACCACTACTGTGACCCAATCTAATGTGACGCCCAAGATGATGACTTCAGTTGCTGCGACATCGGTGCCGATTACGTACTCCAAAATTGCAACTTCAAACACACAAATGGACACAATTGCTGATTTTAACAAAAAACTAATTAAAGCTGATTTTTCCCCACAGGTTGACCAAGATATTAAGGCGTTGTTGAATTTCACACCGTCTTCGTCCATCGCGAATATCGCTGCCGAAATTGCGAGAGATGCGGAGGAGTGCGCAAAGATCCACGACGTCAAGAAATTGGAAAGCAAGATTTCTAATCCAATTGCTAAGGCCATTTCAGCGGTCTCAAACGGATCAACGTCGTCTGAAGGATGCGCATCTCTAAAGCCACGTTATCTCCAGGGATTCGACCGAAATGGATGTACGATGCGCCCAGACCGTATTTTCACTCAGATGTCCGAAATATTCCGGCGCCACGAGCTCGAGATACTGTACCCTATGGAAAACAGAGGTCAAGGACGAATCAACCTGAGATCGGAAGGATGGAGCGAACTTTTTAAGATGTCGATTAATTTGGATTTCAACGTCAGCGCCTCGGACTTCAAGACGGTCGTCGGAACGATTTTCGGACGCCTCGGGAACATCGCGAAGGAAATTGAAGCGAAAATGACAAAGGACTGTACCGGAGACGAACACGCGGTGCATCACCTCATTGTGCACGCCGTGCACTTTAATTTAAAAGAGATCATCACCCAAATGCATCAGAGTCGTCGCGACGCCGTTAAACGATTTCGTGAGGCCGACGCGCTCAGGGAGGCCCAGCGACTGGAGGACGAGAGAAATGCGCCCGCCAAACCACCACTGGATCCAGAGTTGATCATGACGGAGGATGAAATTAAGAACTTTTCAGAAAAGATTCTCATCGAGTTGGCGCCTGAAAAATTGGTGCAACAATTTGAGGACGCAATTGCCGAAAATCCGAAATTAGCAGATCCCCGAACCAAATATTCATTCCGATACGACCCCGTGATTGTGGCGGACACAGGAATACTCGCCTCGGAGTTGTCATCGGATGTGGATTATTCGATGTCGGATGTCGAGTCGCTTCGCGAGTCAACGGGCGACGAAGAGAACCACAAAGCATTCCTGGCGGCGCAAGAGCATAACAAAATTGAAGTAATTCAGGTCGACGAGCCTTTCAGACTTCCTGGAGTTGGACGGGGCGGCGCAAGGGCTGGACGTCGATCGCCATTGATGTCGAGGATGCCAAAAATGATTTTGACACCACCAAAGGAAAAGGACGACGATCCAGGCGAAGTTGTCACACCTGAGAGTTTGCGCGAACCGGTCGAGCCGAAGCCTAAGGAGAAACGTCTCGTGGAGCCAACTTGCGCGTTAGCAATAATGGAGGAGATTATCCCGATTGATGATATTTTCTACTCATTGCCATGGGAGCCTAAAATCGAATTGGTCGTGGATTGGAGTATTCTGACGCGCCTTTTCGAAACGATCATCTTTTCGGACTTACAACTTGACCACAGCGCGGGCGAAAAATTGTTGTCCCTCATTAAAAAATATTATGTTGGAGATTTCCTGTACCGAGTGAACAGAGTTAGCCAAAAGTGTTACGCGACTTCTAAACAACAGGTGAGAGTGATCCTCGTAAAAACAGCGCTTAGACTGGTCTATTATGCGATGGACGGTCAAGGCACGTCTGCATTTTAAAAAAAAAAAAATAAAACTCATAGATTGACTTCAAAAACCTACAGTGACTTTGCGCCTTCCTAAAAACCCATATACGAACTGTTGTGTGTGTGGACTTTATTGTGATAATTGTGATACAAACGATAAGTGTTATAATTGTTTGAAATGTGATTGTTATGCGCCTCGATGAAGATTTTTTACGTAAAGTTCCGTGAAAACTCAAACGCCTACGAAAGAAGATAATATTCGTTTGCGAACTTTTTATTTTTTGATATTTATATTTTACTAATCATTTTTTGCTAATCATTTTTATTAACCATTTGTGATCATTGAAATTTTGCTATCTTTATATTGTGATAATTGACGCCAAATCAGCGCCTAATCAATATTTTTATTTGCTAATAATTTACATTTTTATAGAAATTTTGCCACCCATAGGCATTGTTAATTAATCTTAAATTATTTTATTTCCTAGTCATAACAAAAATACCATTGTTAATTTCAAGTGTTATCAAATAATTTAACAGATTTTATTATTTTATTTAGAATTTAGTCGTAATTAGCGCCTAAACGTCTATTGATTTTGTTAATTTTTAATCAAACGATTTTTTACAATATTCCTCTCCTAAACCCATTTGTTTGTGTTTGTTTGTTTTTGTCTGTAATTGCGCCAAGTTGTGCGCCTGTTGCGTCTGTCCAAATAAATCCCTACCTGTGTTATGTGTTTATTATGAGATTAATGTTATTGATTCATTATTTTTATTTATTTATATGTTCAAATTTTTATCAATCATGTTTGTTAACTCCATTTAGATGTTGATTATATAAAAACCATATAATAAACATCTAGGTGGGGGGGAATGTCACGGTCCTGACTTTAGACAGTAATAATTTTCGAAATTTTAAGCACATTTTGCGCCTTTCCTTTAAATTTTCCCAATTTTATTGAAAAATTGCTTTAGTTTCTTTAAATTATTTTATTTTTCCCAAATCTAAATTTATTATTTTATTTTGTATTATTTTCCTTATTTTTGATATTTATCTTTAATTTGGCCTGGTTTTAATCACCCCATCCAGACAATTCATGAGAATTCTGCAATAAGTTGATATAATCGCGCTCTAAATTTGCATATTTCACCCCTGGTCGCCTGTTTTCTGCCCAGTCCCCATTGGGAATTGACTTGGCCTTTGACATGTGATCAGAGGTGACTTGTTCTGTCAAGACATTTTTGACAGACAGAATAATTTTCGCCTTCGACTAGTCAACATCTTCTGTCTCAACTAGAAGATTTCCAAGTGCGATTATGTTGCGTCTCAACGCATACGGTCATTATGCAGCCCGAATTCTCATGTTAGTCTAACTAACCACAACATTTATTATTTGCCCATTATTTGCGTACAAATTACTGGAAAAACGGCGTATTCGACGGTCTCAATTCGTCAATACATTTTATGCCACGACTGTGACTTCCTCCTCAGCCTAGACATTTTGAACTTATACTCGTCTCAATTGCGTATTCATTTCATTATCGACGGTTCGACGACGTTGTCTGCGGTTTGGTACCTGTGCGCGCGTTCACCCAACGTTTCCGCGTGTTCAGGAGAAGAAACATACTCTTCGTAAGTACGCCTAGCATATGACGACATTTTCCCTAGTGAAGAGCGATATTTTGGTCTTAAATTCGAAGTATCAACGTTCGCCATTTTGTACGGCGCCCGAATTGAATCCTGCACCCATAAAATACAGATTTCACGAATAGACGCTGTCTTAACCTAGCTACCACCCCCGGCAAAGTTTTAAGAGTTGCAGCGCCTGCGAACCTAAATTTTCTGGTTATTACAATCCCTGAAAATTCTTAAATTTCCGAAACCATTGTTAAAAAGTCGACTACGACGTGACAAGGTAAACACTTAAAAACATAAAAGTTTAATGAAAAGTAAACCATATCTTACATAAATGGATTTCCAAAGGTGAAAAGATGTGAAAGTGCGGATTAGGGATAAGAGTGTCACAGCACTCTGGTGACAGTTATTAACATTAAATTTTAAATTAAAGAACAAATCATCTAAGTAAAACATAAGCAAAGTATGGAATTACATACTGGACAGCAGAAATTAAATCCAAATAGAGAAAACAGTAAATAAATGATCAAATATCAATACAATGTGTTTGAACACAAAACATATAGTAAATAAACATTTGATATCGACAACATGAGTGGTTCTTAGACCAACATAATTCAACCGCTGGATTCCCTGCAATTGGGCAAATTGGCTAGACGAATGAATATTCCATTCTTCAGAGGCGTGTTCTCCAGAGACACGTTGCCCGTCAAAGCCAGACCCTTCGAATGTGGGATTGTTAATTTGAATAAGCATCTGCAAAGTGGTAGCCATTGGGTGGCGTACGCTAAAAATAAGCGAGACAAATTATACTTTGACAGTTTCGGCGATCTTCCGCCTCCTATTGAATTGTACAATTACCTGGGAGACAATATAAAATATAACGTTTATCAGTATCAATCGTTTGACGAAGTCACGTGCGGACATTTGTGTTTGTTCGTATTAAAAAAATGGGGAGCATTAATAAGGCGAGAGACGACTTCCACTTAAATCCAGTGCATAGATTTGGACTGACCCCACGCAAAATTGCCAAACGAGACGGAAGTAATTTAACTCATGACGAACACGAGCAGATTAGGCGAATGGTGTTCGGCCACAGAAACGATATCGCTCAACTAAAAAAAGATTTTGACGTTGGAATACCAGACCCGGCAGCTGCAGATTCTGCAGTGCTTATGGAAGATATAAAATCTCGAGTCGACGACCATATTGAACAGAGTTTACAGCACAATGAACGAGTTAAAGCGAACATAGATGCACATAAGGCAGAAATGGATATGGACATATCAAACAAAGTTTAAAGGATGATGGACAAATTAAGGCTGAAATGACTGCAGAAATAGGGCGCATCAAACAAAGTTTACAAGACGATGAGCTAGTTAAAGCCAGCATAGATGCACATAAGGCTGAAATGACTGCAGAAATAGAATCCATCAAACAGAGTTTACAGAACGACGAGCGAGTTAAAGCAATGCTAGATCTATATAAAGCTAAAATAGCTGCGGAAATGGAGCACATTCATCAGATTGCTCACGATGATGATGAGCAAATTAAAGACATACTAGAAGCATGTAAGGTTGAAATGAGTGCAAAAATAGAGCACAACAAACAGAGTTTACGGAATGATGAGCAAATTAAAGCAATGCTAGATACATATAAGACTGAAATGACTGTGGAAATAGAGCGCATCAAGCAGAGTTTACAGGATGATGAGCAAATTAAAGCAATGCTAGATGCATATAAGGCTGAAATGAGTGCAGAAATAGAACGCATTAATCAGAGTTTACAGGAAGATGGGAAAATTAAAGCAATGCTAGAAGCAAATAAGGCTGAAATGGTTGCAGAAATAAAAAAAACATTAAACAAGTTATACAAGTTGAAAAATATATTGTGAAATTTGAAAATTATCATTCAGCCAACAAGGAAGGAAAAGTAAATTTTTTCATTGATGAAAACGAATCAACTTTTAGAACATTTAGAAGATGTGAGATTACAAGTATAGATATATGTTTTTACGACATAGGTGCAAAGAGAGAACATGGAATGGGTCACATGATAAACCTAGTAATTGATAGTTCAAATATTAGAGAAAGTGATCCCTTTACGGTTGTCGACTTTAACCTCAGTTGGTCAGAGTTAATCACGACAAGTGTTTACAATCCTCCGATAGAATTTAAATGCGGAGATAAACTCATAATTACAGGAGAAATAGAACCAGAAGAAAGTGAAAAAGTACCAAGATATCAAGTGTATATTCACTTTAATTTATTTAATAAGTAGCATTTTACTCAACATAACCATAAGCCTTGGTGTGTATACAATCTTCTAATATCACTCGTTTCTTGTCTTTTGCCGACAATGCCAATTTGTCCACCTCGACCGTTGTGAGAACGTGCAGTTTTGATTTGATCGTTTCAAATTTCAATCTGTGGGCCTCCCGTTCTCCGAACAATATCTTCTTGTACGCCTCCAAGTCCAGCTCTTGCTCCACGACGGCCTTCTTTATGCCTTTACATCGCATGCTCGTTTTCCCGTTCACGTTATATGCGTAACATTTGGCTCTTAGCCCTACAAACTCTTCTATCGACTCGCCGGCAGTCTCGTCTTTGAAGCATCCTATTACACGCCTGTTCCTGCCATCAGGTGGGTCGTAATTAGACAGATCCATCACTTCTGGTATTTCTTCTCTGAAGAACGAGTAGACTGACGGAGCTTCTATTTCATACATCAAACTATCCGTATCCGTCATCAGCAATCTCAGCTTGTCTGAGAATTTTTTTTCATATAGCAAGCATTTAGACAAGTCCAGGATAGTTAATCCGCTGTAAATAGGTTTGTCTAACGTCAATTCCAGCTTTCGACGTTCAACCAACATCAGACCACTAGTAAAAGCTTTATATCCTTTGAATCCGGCGTGGTTGAGGTGTTTATCAAAGTCTTTCTGATTATTCACCAGATAAAATTGTCTATATTTCCTCACGTCCTGCAAGGTTTTTCCAAAGACCGAATTGTTAGCTAATTTCGCTAATTCCTGCTCAAAATCACTGGTAGCGGACTTCCGTTTCTCAATATTCAGTTCGATATACTTGGCCAACCATGGTTTTTGCTCAAACGTCAGCACTTTTTTTATTTTCATCAACGTCATGCCCAGGGACAAGTACAATTGCAGAGCTCTGTAATGCAGAATGTAATTACAACGACCTTGCAAATGCGGGATTAATCTGGGACAAGTGTCGTCCGCAGAACGTATCATTTCCGGAGCCAAAGGCAGACAATTGTGGGCCAAGTGCAGTTCTTGCGGATATCCCAAATCTACTTCCAAGATGCATCCCATCGTATCGTTCTCTCCCATTTTCAAAATCCTTTCTTGCGTCCATTCGGCTAAATTATCATCGAAGGCAAAGTTGCCAACGGGTAACGGTTTGCTCATTGCCCAGGAATACATGGAATTCGCATCCAAATAGACGATGTAACTCTCTGGTTTCTCACAATTGTATCCCGATGCCAGAAGAGGGTTATTAGCTTTGGCATAGCGTTGACTGATTGTGGCAACACCGCCTCTTATTCCTTGTTCGACAAACATGTACATATCTGGATCAGACAGAAGCTCCAATTTAACTTTGGTGATGAGCAGTGCTGCGTCCCAAGACAGACTCGGAAACGTGATATAATGACAGGGGTCCAGCTTGTAGTGATTCAAACACATTTTCCTAAACTGCTCGAATATATCCGCCAACAACAGAGTGTCGGTCTTCAGATATAAATCGTGATATTCGCCCATGTCTTTAATTCCCAACGTTTTCCAAACTAACTGAGCATATTGGTATTCGTCGGCGGATATGTTCTCAAATTCTTCTATCGGCGGAAGTTTATCTTCTAGAAATTTTGACCAACCAGTCATATATTTGTACGGGTATACTCCTTTCCTCAAAAGAAAATCAATTTCCTCGCCCTTAAACCCGCTCTGAAAGACAACGAACTGCGACTTCTCTAAATTTTTAGCCAAATTGGATAAACTGCTCGCGAGAAATTGGAAACTATCCAAGAATTTTACGGGGCACTTTTGGATCATCGCTGGTATTGATTCTTAGCGTGAAAGATTTGTATAATTCCGAGTTTTCGGCGATGACGGTCACTTTTTCTGTCTCGACGGTCAAATGTGGGAATATCAAATGAAAATCATACCTTTTCCCATTATGGAAAACTACCGGCACAGATCTCCGCCAATGGTAGTTGAGGTTACATTTGCCATGTGCAGCTCCGCGAAACTTTCCAGTGAAATGGTTGTGATCCAAGACTTTAGTCCATCCTTCAGCTTTGGAGAACTCGCCATCGCATAAGAAACAAGTTGTTGCATTTCTAAATGCGTTCCATTCAAGTGGAGTCATCATTTTGGTATCGAATTGTCTTTCCAATTGAGAAAATTGACAAACCACGGCTTTAATTTCTGCACGCAACGATTTCAAAAAATGATCGACGGCATCCGGACCTCTGTACAGCTGTAACGGTCTGGAATAAGCTTCGTTCTCCGTGCACACCACTTTAAAAGAATAACCACATGGAACGTGAGAATTAATGGTGTCCGAATGTAAAGTGGGTTCGGTCTCCACTTCAGGCACTAAGAATGCTTCGAAATCAGCGTAGCAAACGTACGGTATAGGATATTTTTTTTTCTCACTCTTGAACGTACAGATTGTTCCTTCTTTAGGACATTTAGTGGCGGAAGGAGTGTTTTTTCCGCAGTAATGTTTATGTTTAACGAGCACTTTGGCACTGGAATACCCGTTCATACAATTCATGCAATAATACCGCTTGTTGCCATCGCTGACGCTCATGAGTCGTGAGAAATCCTTGATCCACATGTAATGATTTCGTTTCTTCAGTAGGTTAATAGTGGTAAGGCGGTTTGTCTGAATATTCACTTTTATTGGAACAATCCGTGACGTGGGCAGCAACTCGAATACATTAATGTTCAAACTTTCATTTCGTCTTTCGAATTTAAGCACTCCTTTCGGCCCCACGGGAAAAACTAGCCCTTCGAGATTGAGTTTGTCCATAAACTGTACGTAATAACCTTCTGCATACATTATCGGGTGCCGGATACAAGGCAGCCAATATGGACCACAAAAAACTTTTCTGATCCGAGTTCTGGACATTTACCACTGCCTTTTTGCTGCGCAGATGTTCATTCAGTTCCTGATATGACGATTCTTCTTCTTCGGGAACGGAGTGGAATACCGTCAGGTGTTTGTCTCTGCCCACAATGCTCTTGAATTGGTTGTCGCAGTAGTGACACGGAAAATAACCGAGCAAACGTTTTAGATTCCTCACATGTCCGTAGCAGTTGTTTCCATAGAAGAATAGATCGACGTGATGTTTCCTGTTTCTGTGTACGGTCACATATCTTTGCACAACTCAATTTTAAATGTTAACACCGCTTTCTTATTGCAAATGACGGCCGGCAAATCGTTGTTCAAACTCAACGGAAATGACGGAACATCTTTGTACCATCCACCTTTCTGGTGTAAAGCAGCAAAACAAATTTTAATCTCGTCCACACAAAGGTAATATAAATAGTCGTGAGTTTCGACAAATTCGGCATTTTGTATGGCCAGTTGTTTCGCAGCTGAATCCAGAATGTGGTCAACATCGTCCGAATGCATCACGAACGGATCGGCCCGGTACCAATAATGTTGATCAGTCGACGTCCTCAGGGAATGCCGATATCTCAATAGCATCATAACGCTCACTTTGCACGAATTCATGCTGGCTGCAACTTCTGCTGCCAATGCACGGATATTTGGAGTGGCGTCTTTCATCACGTCTTCTATGTCAAAAATCCTTTCGTCGAATTCGACAATGTAATCAAGCACTTGTCCGTCAAAGATATTTTTGAAAAGGTAATACGGCCGAGGTTCAATGTTCACAAAATCATCATATTCTCGGCATTTTGCCAAGAGTTGTTCCAACTTGATGTGTAACTTAAAATCCTTAGATAGTTGTCCACTTTCTCTTTTTCCTTTTAAAAACTCTACACATTTCTTGACTTTGTATCTATTCATCTTAAGCACAGAGCGAATCTAAATGGATTTTATTTTTTTATATAAAAATAATTTAAGAAATAAAATAAATTAAACAAACACTAAGCATGATGCCAGAGCTAAGCCAGCCGTGCCATAAACAGGCCGACTTTGTTAGCCTGACTGATCATGTTGGATTTGCTTAGCTACTTAAGAACGACGAAGAACTATGGACTTATGTTATTTCCTAACAACCGTATTGAAGTCATTGGCTACAGTGACTCCGATTACGCAAACAATCGAGGCGATAGGATTTCAGTTGGCGGAACTCTCATAACATTGGGGAATTCGCCAATTTTCTGGAGAACATTCAAACAGCGCAACGTGACGTTGTCCACTATGGAGGCAGAATATGTAGCTTTCACAGAGACAGTGAAAGACTACATATGGATCGTCCGAGTATTATACGAGATAGTCCCCGATTTAGCAAATCGATTTTATCACCGAGTATTTTGTGATAATATCTCTACGGTAGATTTTACGAAGTCGAACATCGAGAATAGAAAAACAAAACATATCGATGTCAGATACCATTTCATACGAGAACTCGTGAAAAGGGACAATCTCCAAGTGTTACACGTGGGGACAAAGTCAAATCTCGCTGATATATTTACCATATTTACAAAGTCGGTCGACAAGACAGACTTAGTCCAGTTTTGTAATCGTTTTTTAATTAATCTCGATGTACTAAGTGCTTGATAATATGAGGGGGCCGAATGTTAGGTTTTGGTGTGTATTATTATATCATATCATCAAGCGATGACATTTGTTGTCTGAAATACGATCCAACCACGGAGACGATCGGCGTATTTGCAGCAAAGATACGCAATGCCGCGAAGTCGAACATCGAGAATAGAAAAACAAAACATATCGATGTCAGATACCATTTCATACGAGAACTCGTGAAAAGGGACAATCTCGTCGGCAGTTTAAATAGTGCGAAAAAAAGGCGTGCGGAAAAACAATTAAATTTAGTGAGAAATTAAGAATTAATAGTGTGCAACTAATTGATGGCAGTGGTTTATTAGGCCGCTGGCAATGTCACCCCCAACAGCTGAAGCGTGCAGGGGACCTGACAGGAAAGAGGAGCAACCAGACCAAACAGTAGACGCAAAGGCCATTCAGTGACCTAACCAACAATAAATACAGCAATTGCAGGGTATGGTAGTACTAAAGTCCCCAATATAGCACTGAAAGAATGCACAAAAGGTTATACAGGGTGGCCCACATAAAAGAGGCCTGAAAATGTGTGTATGACTGTCATACACACATACTATGACATTATGGGGCCACTTTTATGTGGGCCAACCGGTACAATATGGTGCCATCCACTGAGGAAAATATTTTCCGCTGGGCCAAAACGTATTCATGGCCTCCATTATATTGGAATGCGCAGACCAGAATTGTGGAAACGTTGTGGCTATTTTGGATGCAATAAATAATGCGCGCTTGAGTTTATACTTTTGCCTATTGTTGCATCTGTTGGCGCGAACTCCGTTTTCATGTAGCGGGAATCGATGCGCTGTAACTCGGGAAAGAGTTTGGCGGTGATTGTCATCTCGTGCGGCGGCGACGATATCTCGTAGGGTAACAACGACTGAAGGTTGGGATGCGGTGAAATGAGCTCGTTGTGTTTGAAGGAGCGCAGGATGTCGCCGGTTAGGTGAAAACTAAACTCGATTAAGGCGGTGAAGGTTTTCAGAATGTGGTAATTCTTGCAGTACTTAGCAAAATACTTAGTAAATACTACGTACCAAAATTCATATCCCATCGTTATTACTCCAGTTTCGATTGTTATAATAAAAACTGCTGCAAAACAGTGTTTCTAGGTGTTTCATAGGCGTTTCTAGGTGTTTCATAGGCGTTTCAAGGTGTTTCATAGGTGTTTCAAGGTGTTTCATAGGTGTTTCATAGGTGTTTCATAGGTGTTTCATAGGTGTTTCATAGATGTTTCAATTTGTTTCATTGGTGTTTCAAGGTGTTTCAAGGTGTTTCTTAGATGTTTCAAGGTGTTTCAACTATTTTCTACATAGAGAACGTCGCGTGACGTTTAGAGAACGTTGCGTGACGTTTAGAGAACGTCGCGTGACATTTTGAGTTTTGTTGCATAGTTGTTGTATGGCATTGCATAGTTGTTGCATAGTGTTGCATAGTTGTTGTATAGTTGTTGCATAGTGTTACATAGTTGGTGCATAGTATTGCATAGTTGTTGTATGGCATTGCATAGTTGTTGCATAGTGTTCATAGTTTAGAGAACGTCGCATGACGTTTAGAGAGCGTCGCGTGACGTTTAGAGAGCGTCGCGTGACGTTTAGAGAACGTCGCGTGACGTTTAGGGAACGTCGCGTGACGTTTAGGGAACGTCGCGTGACGTTTAGAGAACGTCGCGTGACGTTTAGAGAACGTCGCGTGACGTTTAGGGAACGTCGCGTGACGTTTAGGGAACGTCGCGTGACGTTTAGGGAACGTCGCGTGACGTTTAGGGAACGTCGCGTGACGTTTAGGGAACGTCGCGTGACGTTTAGGGAACGTCGCGTGACGTTTAGGGAACGTCGCGTGACGTTTAGGGAACGCGCGTAACATTTAGGGAACGCGCGTGACATTTCGAGTTTTGTTGCATAGTTGTTGCATAGTTGTTGCATTGTGTTTCATAGTTATTGCATGATTTTGCATAGTTGTTGCATGGCATTACATAGTTGTGCATAGTGTTGCATAGTTGTTGCATAGTGTTCCATAGTTGTTGCATGGTATTGCATAGTTGTTGTATGGCATTGCATAGTTGTTGCATAGTGTTGCATAGTTGTTGTATAGTTGTTGCATAGTGTTACATAGTTGTTGTATGGCATTGCATAGTTGTTGCATAGCGTTGCATAGTTATTCTATAGTTGTTGCATAGTGTTGCATAGTTGTTGCATAGTGTTGCATAGTTGGTGCATAGTGTTTTTAGGTGTTTCACAGGTGTTTCTAGGTGTTTTATAGGCGTTTCAAGGTGTTTCATAGGTGTTTCAAGGTGTTTCATAGATGTTTCAAGGTGTTTCATAGATGTTTCAAAGTGTTTCATAGATGTTTCAAGGTGTTTCATAGATGTTTTTAGGTGTTTCACAGGTGTTTCTAGGTGTTTCATAGGTGTTGCAAGGTGTTTCATAGGTGTTTCATAGGTGTTTCATAGGTGTTTCATAGATGTTTCAAGGTGTTTCCAAGGTGTTTCAAGGTGTTTCAAGGTGTTTCTTAGATGTTTCAAGGTGTTTCATAGGTGTTTCAAGGTGTTTCAACTATTTTCTACATAGAGAACGTCGGGTGACGTTTAGAGAGCGTCGCGTGACGGTTAGGGAACGTCGCGTGACGGTTAGGGAACGTCGCGTGACGGTTAGAGAACGTCGCGTGACGTTTAGGGAACGTCGCGTGACGTTTAGGGAACGTCGCGCGACGTTTAGGGAACGGTATGAGTTGCAGCAACGACTGGCATGTCTACGGTTGTTCCAAAATGCCATGTTGAGTTGCAGAAACGGCTGGCATGTCTACGGTCGTTCCAAAATGCCATGTTGAGTTGCAGCAACGGCTGGCATGTCTACGGTTGTTCCAAAATGCCATGTTGAGTTGCAGCAACGGCTGGCATGTCTACGGTCGTTTCAAGATGACGGGTTGGGTTGCAGAAACGGCTGACATGTCTACGGTTCTACCAACATGACGGGTTGGGTTGCAGAAACGGCTGACATGTCTACGGTTCTACCAACATGACGGGTTGAGTTGCAGAAACGGCTGACATGTCTACGGTTCTACCAACATGACGGGTTGGGTTGCAGAAACGGCTGACATGTCTACGGTTCTACCAACATGACGGGTTGGGTTGCAGAAACGGCTGACATGTCTACGGTTCTACCAACATGACGGGTTGGGTTGCAGAAACGGCTGGCATCTCTACGGTTCTACCAACATTACGGGTTGAGTTGCAGAAACGGCTGGCATCTCTACGGTCGTTTCAAGATGACGGGTAGAGTTGCAGAAACGGCTGGCATCTCTAAGGTCGTTTCAAGAAGACGGGTTGAGCTGATGGCTTGAGTTATTCGAATCAATGTCCATATTCTCTCTTCTTCTGTATACTGTGAATAATAATAAAAAACAAAAATAAAAGAATTATTGCCTTTGTTATTATTAGCTTACTGTAAAGTTTACTTGATGAATATAATACTTTCTTTTCTTCACATACACGCATTACGGTAGGCCAGACTGCCTATTTGGCCATAATGTCATTCCAGGATGATGGGTGAAGCGGTTGACACGTCTACGGTCATTCCAAGACCACGGCTTGGGTTAAGCGGTTGACACGTCTACGGTTATTCCAAGATCACGGCTTGGGTTAAGCGGTTGTCACGTCTACGGTCATTCCAAGATCACGGCTTGGGTTAAGCGGTTGTCACGTCTACGGTCACTCCAAGATCACTGCTTGGGTTAAGCGGTTGTCACGTCTACGGTCATTCCAAGATCACGGTTTGAGGGGTGAAGCGGTTGTCACGTCTACGGTCATTCCAAGATCACGGCTTGAAGCGGTTGTCACGTCTACGGTCATTCCAAGATCACGGCTTGAAGCGGTGAAGCGGTTGTCAAGTCTACGGTCATTCTAAGATCACGGCTTGAGGGGTGAAGCGGTTGTCAAGTCTACGATCATTCTAAGATCACGGCTTGAGGAGTGAAGCGGTTGTCAAGTCTACGATCATTCTAAGATCACGGCTTGAGGGGTTAAGCGGTTGTCAAGTCTACGGTCATTCTAAGATCACGGCTTGGGTTAAGCGGTTGTCAAGTCTACGGTCATTCTAAGATCACGGCTTGGGTTAAGCGGTTGTCAAGTCTACGGTCATTCTTGATAGGCTTGTAGGCGCCGGACATCAAAGGAAAAGAGCTGAGACTCGAATTAAGAGGTGCGGGAACTCGCATCGTGCGACCGCCATCTTTATTCATCGAGATGATAAGGCAAAACATAAAAGCGCACCTCTTTCGAGGCTACAAAACTTGAAGTAGAATGAATCATTGTTAGCAGACAAGGATTCATTCTTTACATAACAAAAGTAAAGTAAACTCGGCATAAACAATCGATAATGTAAACAAAGGCCATGAGAAACTAAAAGATAAGCGCTCATATTAGAGCAGACGACATATGGGCATGTCATTGCTAATAAGCACATTGGTTGGGGCACTTAGCACAGGAACAAGGGTTTAAAAGTCAATATCAACCAATGTAACACGGATACAGAATTGCAATGACACACACGTTGCATTTAACCGGAAACATGCAACCGATAAGATCAAACAGTTGGGCATTTTTCTAACAAATCCCCCTTTGCGCAACTATTTGACTACAACAAAAATATGCTCACAGAGCTGACATAATCTGGGGCGCGGCAACCACTTTGTCATCAAATCCGCGATGTTCAATTCGCCAGGCACATGTTTAATACTAAACACGCCTTTTTCATACCAATCACGAAGAAAGTGCAATTTAACATCTATATGTTTATTTGCACGGTTCTCGATCTTGTTTTTCGCATAGTTGATTGCCGGCATGCTATCGGCATAGACGCAAGGGACATTTCGGTTGAAACATAAGATGATATCAGCTTCGTACAAACGTTCAAGCCATATCACTTCTCTCACGCCATCGACAACTGCGAGAAACTCGCTTTCCATTATACTCAGTGAAGTCATGGATTGTTTTCGACAATTCCATGAAATCGGAACCCCTCCCAAATAAACTATGTGACCACCAAAGCTTCTCCTACTGTCTTGGTCCAAAGCAAAGGACGCGTCGGTGTAAACCGTTAAATTGTTGTTTTTACAATTAGCTAAGTTGATAACATAATTGGGGGTATTCGCCAGATATCTCAACACTTGTATTAGCATTTTAACATGCCTGTTAGAATGGGTCTCATTGTATTGAGATAATACAATAACGCTGAAGAGAATATCTGGACGCGTTCTATTCGCGATAAAAAGTAAACTCCCTACTAGGGACCTGTATGGGAACGGCGAGTTTATTTGTTCGCCCGGTTGTACCTTCTGTATCATGGTACCGACTGTGACTGGGATTTTAATTTTATGGCACGGGTCAATGTCGTATTTCTCGACTAATTTCGCAATATAACTCTTTTGATGTACTAAAATGTCCCCATTTTTCCTTTCAAAGTGAATCCCTAATAAAAGAGTCACCGGTCCAAGGTTGACGATTTCAAAGCTTTCTTGAATCCACTCGATGATACATTGTTCAACGAAAGCATCACGACTAAACAAAACAATGTCGTCCACGTAAAACAAAAGGACGGCATCTGAGCCGTAATTATATACGCAATTCAACCCTAAGACTGGAGTGAATCCTATTTCCAATAATCGTTCGTGGAGCTTGAAATACCACATCCTTCCGGACTGATGAAGTCCGTACAAGGATTTGACCAATCGCCAACATTTGTGTTGGTTCTCTTTGGTCTGGAAGCCCTTCGGGATATTGATGTATTGTGGCACGTCAAGGTCTCCGTATAAGTACGCAGACTTGATGTCGAGATGTGTATCTCGCCAGCCTTGCAGAACCACAAGAGAACAAAAGAATATCAGTACGAGAACAAAGTTGACCACTGGTGAAAATATCTCAGTGAAGTCAACTCCTTCTTTCTGCCCAAAACCTTGCGCAACTAAACGTGCTCTCCAGCGTTTAATTGCCCCAGTGTAGTCACGCTTGATTTTATAAATCCATTTTGTTCCCAGTAAATTCATCTCCTCGGTTTTATCAACTTCCTCGTAAACTTTTCTGTCATTAAAGATATTAATTTCATCATCCATGGCATCCTGCCAGTCGGATTTATTGGGATTGGACATAGCTTCTTCAAAAGTGTCCGGTTCAACGGATGCATGACCGGCGAACCCAATGGTCTCATCTGTTGGCTTGAAGTCGAAACAACCCCCATCGTACTGATAGTTCTCTTCCTTGCACCATCGTACAACGTCAATCCGACTGCGGATTCTATCGTCGAGTGGTGTTATGTAGATCACATCTACCTGCCCAGCAGTTTCACCACTTTGTCTAACGGTTTCTCTCCGTTGCCATTGTGTCATGTCCAAAATTTTTAATTCCTCAGGAGCGGTCATACGTTTTCTTATTATATCCCCCTTTAACTTAGCACCGCGTGGCGGATTCCTCCTAACTGGTGGAGGTGTGAGAGTCGGGTTTGGAGGCCGAACATCCACCTGTTGTTCCTCCTCTCCTTCAATCCCACCAGCCGCTTGAGCGACTTCTTCCACAATTTCAGGCTCGACCGCCTGTTGAACTAATTG
Organism: Strigamia acuminata; assembly: GCA_949358305.1. NCBI lineage: Eukaryota > Metazoa > Arthropoda > Chilopoda > Geophilomorpha > Linotaeniidae > Strigamia > Strigamia acuminata. The sequence continues at coordinate 186,938 of CASHSZ010000070.1, read as the reverse complement.
GGGATTCGGAATCGCATGTTTCGGGGCCTGAAACAATTGCTGTATGATAGGGGGAACCTGTTGCTGAGCAGGAGCCACTGGAATTTCTTCCTCATCTGAATCTTCATAATTCAAATTTCCCATATAATTAGGTTCGGATGGAATTTCATTCAGTTGCACCGACTCGTGCCAAAAAACATTCTCATCAATCTTCACGTGTTTTGAAGCAATCACTTGGTTGGATTTGGGGTCCCAAACTCGATACCCCCGCGTTTTAATCGCGTAACCGACTAGGGCCCCAGGCCACGCCCTTTCTTCCAACTTGCTTCTCCTTGTTTGCGAAGGAATGTGCACGAAAACTTTGGAGCCGATACATCTTAAGTGTCTCAACGACATTTTCTTGTTATAAAACAAGTTATAAGGGGTTTTCCCACCTAAGCTTGCATGTGGGAATCTATTTTTAAGATAGACAACTGTCACGGCCAATTCTGCCCACAAACCCTTTGGAAAATTGTTTTCGAAGAGCATGGCTCTAATTCCCCCAACAATTGTTCTGTTTGCTCTTTCGGCCACAGAATTCATTTCTGGGGAGTAGGGGTTTGTTTGGATGCACTTAAGCCCAATAGAAGCCGCATAGTCATCCCACCTTTTTGACACAAACTCCCCGCCATTGTCTGTCTTGATGCATTTGACCTTTTTCCCGGTGCTGCGCTCAACCTGTGTTTGCCATCGTTTGAAACGCTCAAATACATCCCCCTTGTTTTTAATAATTTCCACCCACATGAAACGTGAATAGTCGTCCACAATTATTAAGTAATAACTGGCCCCACCCAGTGATTTAAAAGGCTGCGGGCCCCACAGATCCATGTGGATTACTTCCAAAATTCCCTTTGTAGAAATTTCTGGGATTGGGGAAAACGTTGCCCTAGTGCTCTTTGCCTTCGAACACGCGTCGCAAGGCGAAAGTTCTTTGTCGGAGAGTTTAACTCCGAAAATGTCAGGTGAAACTTCCATTTTTGCAATCCCACTTGCATTAAAATGGCCCATTCTGGAGTGCCAAATATCCATTGGCTGTGGTTTCACTTTGATCTTTTCGATCTTTCCCCCATTCGAGACATTTTGCCCGTTAGTATCGTTTAAATCGCTTTTCTTAAGATTTGACGCATTTACTAGCGCATTTACGCTCACTTGCTGCTTCGCTGCAGTCTGCACTGCGCCACTCAATGTGTTTAGTAATGCTGCCTTAAAATCTACTGTTTTTAGTAAAGGATTAATGACACTTTCACTTTTTACAACATTTTTGACCGAATTTCCACCCACCGCTGCACTCTGTTGCGCAGAAAGTGCAGTTGTGTTCACAATATTAGCCTCTAGTTTGCAGTTAACTTTGTACATCCGATCATTTGTTCTATCTGCAACGAGAAAAGGCTCACTAACTCGGTCTTTAAACATGGTCAACTTTCCATTTTTGATAAAAGTTGTAAAACCAGCTTCATCTGTCCGGCCCAGCGATAAGAGGTTTTTCTTAAAATTTGGCGCAAAATAAACATTTTGCAGTGTGATTTCTCTACATCTGCCTTCATAACAAGATGTGATCAACACGTTTCCAATGCCCTCAATTTTAGACTTCCCTTCCCCCTGCTGGACACTATAGCCGGACAGCGGCTTGAAGGTCACGAACCAACTTCTATTAAATGAAAAATGATCTGTTGCACCGGTATCTATGTACCAGTGCGGATCAAAGTCGCAATGCGACATTAAAGACAATGGTGGCGACAAGGTGACTTCCTCTGCAGTTTGGTGAACTGCCGCCGAAAACATTGTCAATGGCTCATCAAAGATGTCAACTTGTCCCAAATTGGCCTGTTTGGTCTTTCCACCACGGCCACGTCCTCGTGCAGTGCCTTTTGCTAGCTGTGCAGAGGTGCCACCTCGCTGGCTTTGCATATTCGCTTGTTGTTTGGGCGGTGACGGGCACTCTCTCGCGAAGTGACCAGTGCCGCCACAGGAAAAACAAGTTCGAGGTGTAAATGGCTGATTTCCGCCTTTTCCGCGTTGGAATCGCCCTTTTCCAAAGAATGCGCCCGCATTTTCAGTGGAATCCTGTGTACGCATACCATAGGAGTCTGAAGCTTCAAATAACCGATTGTACTCTCCTAATAAACGGTCTTTCACTTTTGCAGTGGTGAAGTCCAAATCATCCCAGTGATACATTATTTGTTTTATAGTCTCATAAGTTGTGGGGAGGAAATCCATATATTGGAATGCGATTTCCTCATCCGTCGGAATAACTTTGACGTTCGCGAGTTCTGCGACTTTTCGGTCGACACGGGCCAGAAAACACATCATCTCCTCATTATCCATTAGATGCATTTGCAAGAACTCGCGCCTCAATCTGCCCTTCCGGGCGCGTGTGGTGGGCTGGTAAGCATCTCGGATTGCTTCCCACGCTCCTTTGGAAGTGTCCTTGGCAACGGCCACGAGCTGTTGCGAGTCTTCGCAACTCAGGCATATCGTGGACCACGCCCGCTTCTCACGCACTCTGAAATCCCGTTTTTCTTTGGCTGTGGCGTTGGGACCCGGCGCAGTCTCGTCGCCCGTCACGTGATCCCACACGCCTTGCTGGGATAACAGCAGTTTCGCACCAATTGCCCATTGGGCATAATTCGTCCCATTTAATTTTTTAATCGACTTATAATCGTCGTATTTGTCCTCCGACGCCATAATTGGTCGATTCGTCGCGAAGATTGCACTTTTTCACAAAATAAATCGTCGCACACACCAAATGAAGCACAAAACACACCTTTTACGCCTTTACAAATGGCGTAAACCCCCAAAAGGTTTAGGCGAAAATTATACAGTCTCCCTTGGACAAATCTCATTAAGTGAGACGAAAAACTTTACGTAGTATCTCCCGAGTTCCGACCGGACTCCTAGGACCGCGGGACACTCGGTGGCCAGAGAAAGCCTACGCAAAAATACAATTCCACTACGCGACTGCGTAAAGGGTGGAAAGGATACTACAAGACCCCCAAACAAAACCTTAAGCTTATTAACAAGGAATTTCGACAACTTAAAAACTAAATAATAGTTGGCAAGGTGAAAATCCGTTGTTTTGCGGGTTGGTTTGCGTCGCAAAAATTCCCTCGTTGATCCCACGTCGTGAAATCGATGCACGTCGACTCAACGTGCTCGTCCGCACCTTCGTAGGATGTGCTCCGTGCACAAAACCTCGGGAAAATGCCAGCGCGTACGTTTAACCCGCTAACTGGTCTTCTGGTCGAATGCCTGCGCGTATGTTTAACCCGCTAACAGGACTTCTCTGCTCAAATTGAAAAAAAACACGTCGTTTTTCGCCTACTTTGACGAAAATGGCCGCCGTCGAAGAATTCGCTTCGGACGATGGCTTCCGTCGTTTCCCACGGCGAATCGATCCAAAACGATCCAAAAACGACGTCGATTCGACGTATTCTCTCGTCGAATCACGATGAGAACGTGTACAGGTCCGTATACACGATTCTCGGTTGGCTTCTCGCGATGAAAACCCAAACAAAATGGCGCCCGCAGAAGAAAATCCTCTTTATATCGGGCAATGTGCTTATTTCGCACAGAATTTCGACAATTCTTACACTGTCCGGTCCAGAAATGCTTCCGCAAACGTCCGCACACGTTGTCAGCTTCACAAACTCCTCGAATCCGCTGATACGTCTTTGCGACGATACCGACGAATCCACGATGTCCGTTTCGTCCCGAAACTTGCCGCAAACGTATCACAAACGGTTGGCCGCGTCGTCAACCATCCTCTGCTACCATATGATAGGCTTGTAGGCGCCGGACATCAAAGGAAAAGAGCTGAGACTCGAATTAAGAGGTGCGGGAACTCGCATCGTGCGACCGCCATCTTTATTCATCGAGATGATAAGGCAAAACATAAAAGCGCACCTCTTTCGAGGCTACAAAACTTGAAGTAGAATGAATCATTGTTAGCAGACAAGGATTCATTCTTTACATAACAAAAGTAAAGTAAACTCGGCATAAACAATCGATAATGTAAACAAAGGCCATGAGAAACTAAAAGATAAGCGCTCATATTAGAGCAGACGACATATGGGCATGTCATTGCTAATAAGCACATTGGTTGGGGCACTTAGCACAGGAACAAGGGTTTAAAAGTCAATATCAACCAATGTAACACGGATACAGAATTGCAATGACACACACGTTGCATTTAACCGGAAACATGCAACCGATAAGATCAAACAGTTGGGCATTTTTCTAACAATTCTAAGATCACGGCTTGGGTTAAGCGGTTGTCAAGTCTACGGTCATTCTAAGATCACGGCTTGGGTTAAGCGGTTGCCATGTCTACGGTCAATGACAACCTAAGAAAAATCACTTACTCATCCAACTCGGGTCATTTTTACCCATGTAGAAAAGATTTACAAAATATGGGTGAAAATGATTTTATTCTCCAAGTATTTCATGTTTATGAAGAAATTTAAGCAATTCGGTATTTGTCGAGAGCAACAAAAACAATTGACATTGTATTCAAAAGTAATAAATAAACAAAGTATATTTGTGAAAATAATTTTTGGGGATTTCTAAATCTATTTATTATCAATTTTATTATTTGTTATGATGTAAAATAAAAATACATAAAATTTCAGAATGAAAAACTTGATCGTTTTTGAGAAAAATAAACACTTTGGAGGTCTTAATTGATCATAGGTTGGGGTGGGGAAGGCTAATGCATGTTTTAGTAAAAGTATTAAACACAACACACATGTCAGCTGAATAATAAAGCAGTATAAGGATATAGATAATACAGAAAAAATTTGATTTTTATAGTATGTAAAGATTATTACCTTTGCTGAAACCACCAGGTGTGGGAGGGTGGCACTCCTTCAGGAATATCAATCTCAACATTATACTCGGGGTTATTCATCGACTTCTGAATAACGCGGTTGCACCTTTCGATGGCTACACCGATGCCGGATTCTTTGAGTGTTCTTCTGACGGTCTTCTGATCTTCTGATGGAAAAGCACCAAATATGTCGAGCATAAACTGTAGAGCTGATCGCTGCTTACAAGCCGAATTCAATGAATTATAGCCCCAGCCATCAGTCGCGTGGGATACGCACGAATCAATGTCTAAACTAGCCTTAGGAATAGAATGTCCAATGGTTATTTTGTCTTCTTCACCGAAATCCACCCGATGCTTACCAATCTCGAAAACCTTATCGAGAATTTGTTGTGTAGTCTCAATTTTTTTATCCATACATGTCTTCATGTCGTGGAATGTACATGCATGTGAAAAGGCACTTGTAGAACTAACGGCTGAATTTAACAACTGCTTTATACTTGTAATCAACTCGTTGGCTAGTGTTTTCTGGGTGGACATCACTCAATTGACATCAATAGACTGGCTTAGATTTTTCAATATGTTGATTAATTTTGTTCTGTTTTTGCTCTTATATACTTTTTTTAAAAGAAGAATCTAACTAAAAAGCAAAAATGTGAAATTATTATATTTTTCTAAAAATGTAACTACATACTTTGTCTATTGTAAAATTTTACATAATTTAGAAATATTATTTTTAAACTTGTTTTTGTTTTTACTGAAAATGTGATTTTATTATTATTATTTTAGAACGCGGGAAGTTTGACGGGGAATGACAGAAAAGCGAAAAGCGCTAGTTAAACAGAAAATGCCACAACAGCTATTTTGAGGTTTTTAAATTTCGTTTTAATGGTTTTATTAAATACTTGAATTTGTAAATGATAAGATTAAGGTTTAATTATATTTAAAAAAAATTAATTGGCCACACAATATGTCAGGATCGCATTATATAACTACAACACAAACAACTTTGAAAACCGTGATTGTACATTCGAAACAATTTTTATAATACTAGAAATACATTTATGACTTTGTATATTTTTTTTAAAATACATAATTAATATAACAATTAAGTTAAATTATAAATAAATAAAGCAAACAAGAAGTAATACGGACTAAACAATAACAATAAGAACAATAACTTTTATTGATTAACTATGAATATTTTGTAATTGTTGTCACCCCTTGTTTTCATTGCTGACTCCATACAACATATTACAATGTAAAAAATACAGGCATACAGGGCCAAGTTTATCTTTCGACCACATTTGTTTTTATTTGATGAAGAAACAGGAACAGGAATATCCTTCAATGTATTATTTTTAAATTCTCGCCACGTTAATTTTTGCTGCAAATTCATTAACGATGCCACAACTCAACTTATTCCTAATATTACTTTGTTTCAGGAAAACTAATAGTATACAATTTTGCTGACCATCACTAAATTACTTCAATTTCAAGAAAACAAAATTTATAAGAACAGTTTTTGAAGATTATCCTTTTCGCGGATTGGCTTCCGCGAAATCCGCATTTCGGGGGTGACTATTCTGGGAATTCCGGGTGGACCATACTCTTCCGAAAAATGTCCGGGGTGGTGTTGGGAGTGTCGATAGACTGTTTTGTGTCAAGGTTGCCAATTTTCATTTAAGTATTGGAAGGTTCATTTCTGTGCATTCTCATATATTTTTTTCACAGGAGCAACGAGGCGCGATGAAGGGGGATCAAGCGAGAGTGAATAAAATAAACTCGTTTTTGTCTCAAATGCGCGTTTGCGTTTGTAAATTTGGTTGTCTTGCAACGCGGTGGCGCGTTTGAGTTTCGTGTTGCGATACAAACACGCACGGGTGCGTATTGGAGTCGTAAACGACTTTCTGTCGCAATGCGATCGCGTATTTGACAAATTTCTGCAGATTTTTGCCAATATTTGACAATTTTCAGACAAATTTCAATTAATTTTAGAAATTTTTGAGAGATTTCAATAAAAGTTTGAGGAATTTCTTATGCTGACGCTAAAATGCCAAAAGGAGTCTTAACTCAGAAGAGCACTTTTCCGACCACTTAGGTGTCAGAAAAGCCCTTCCAAAGGTCGCAAAACGTGCTCTACGCGTTTTTTGACACTAGAACGGTCGAAAACGAGTCTAAAACTGCTAAGCTGGCGCCTGTAACTTGGCGCATTCGCTGGGTCGCTCGAAAATGAGATTCGAGCGAACCGAAACCTATGAGAGAAACGCGCCGGCGGAAATATTCGTTTTTACCAATGAATACTTAATAAATCTTCATGGGAATTTAATCCCAATCTACTGTAGGCTTAGGAACCTTGAATACCAAATAAAAACAAAGGAGCAAAGACGGGAAACAAAGAACAAGGGCCCGACGCCCGTAAATCACCAAAATGGCTATCTGCCAGACACGCTAGTGGCCTTGAGCCACTTCTAACTTCGTTTTCGAGGTCGTGGGTCTCGAAAACGACTAAACCGAGTGGTGGGAACGATTCCCCGAGGTCTTTTTAGTCAATGTCGCCCAAAACCCGAATCAACAAGCTAACTTTCAACGAGAAACGAAGACTGGAGCCGAATGCGGTGATAAGCGCTCATTCCAGACTCGTGTAAGCGATCTCCGCTTAAAGCCAGTTGCTCTGAGCAGACGACGCAATCGCTTACCAAGGAAAAAGACGGGTTTATGGGCTCAAAACCCGACGAAACACTTAAACAGGATCCAGAAATTACCAAGCGAGTTGGTAAGCTAAACTAAAACTGTAAAATAAGTTGGGGACTTGGTAAAATGCGAGTCTCTCAAACTTTTGTTGCGTCCTGCTCGCAACACGCGCGATGTACGCGCGTGGCCGCGTGTTGAACGTGCGCACTACGCGCAAGAACCGTACAAACCGAGGTAAAACGAATTAAACACATATCTAATGCAAAAACAATTATTAAATACATCATTCTTGTTGCTGTTTGCAAACTTGCAAAACTTGCACCGAATTTGGGCAATTTTTTACAAATTTCAGCAGATTTTTGTCTATATTTGACAAATTTCAGCAGATTTCCTCAATCCTCAAACATTTGCTGATATTTCTCAAACATTTTCTAAAATTAATTGAAATCTGTCTGAAATTTGTCTTGAATGTGTCAAATATTGTCAAAAATCCGTGGAAATTTGTCAAATACTGGCAAAAATCCATGTAAATTTGTCAAAAATTGCCATAATTTGGTGCAAATTGTGTTAGATATTGGAAAAATTTATTTTAACGCTTCCAACGCGCCAGTAAATCGCGCGTGCACACGCGTGGATTTTTCGTCATAGTTGGATGCGCGCAAACCTCACGTAACTTGCGCCAAAATTTGGCAATTTTTGACAAATTTCAGCAGATTTTTGCCAGTATTTGACAAATTTCCACTGATTTTTGACAATATTTGACCCAACAACTGCGCCACGTTCCAGGCGCCGGTTTAGGCATTTTAGACCCGTTTTAGACCGTTTTAGATGGCGAAAACGTTCTCTCCATCATTTTCTACCCCTGGGTGAGGTTTTCAGCGTTCATGATTGATGAAAAAGCTGTTTTCTAACTAGCTGTCCCATTGCTAGTTTTGGCGTCAGGTTTTAGCAACTTTCCAATCCGACTCTGTCGTCTGCACGACCTCCAAGACCGTTTTAGGGTTAATTTGAGTCAAATAATTCATTCTGGGGGTTGTTTTGGGTTTTTTACAAGTGTGTTTTTGTAGTTTTTATTGGTTTCAAACATTGTCAATTCTTTATACAAGTGTAACTTTCATTTCTCTGTATTTTGAGAACTTTGCATTGCAGCAAAGTTCATTTCTTGCCCCTTAATTATTGTGTAATTGTTGGTTTTCAAGCCCGTTTTTTAACAATAACTTTATTTGAAGTGCCTATTGTTTCAGTCACGTGCTTCCACGTGCCTTTTATTGTTGAGCAATTTCTTGGGCAGTTGCGCTCCTGTTGCTAGCATTGCCGCGCGTTCTCCGCGCGTGTACTCGCGCGTTTCGCATCACACACATTCGGGTTCAATGGCCTATCGCGGCGGCACATTGTGTGGCATAGCGCGGCACGTTGCAATTACGTGACGTGGCACGTTGCTGTTACGTGACGCGATAGCCAGTATATATCCTTTTCGCGGATTGGCTTCCGCGAAATCCGCATTTCGGGGGTGACTATTCTGGGAATTCCGGGTGGACCATACTCTTCCGAAAAATGTCCGGGGTGGTGTTGGGAGTGTCGATAGACTGTTTTGTGTCAAGGTTGCCAATTTTCATTTAAGTATTGGAAGGTTCATTTCTGTGCATTCTCATATATTTTTTTCACAGGAGCAACGAGGCGCGATGAAGGGGGATCAAGCGAGAGTGAATAAAATAAACTCGTTTTTGTCTCAAATGCGCGTTTGCGTTTGTAAATTTGGTTGTCTTGCAACGCGGTGGCGCGTTTGAGTTTCGTGTTGCGATACAAACACGCACGGGTGCGTATTGGAGTCGTAAACGACTTTCTGTCGCAATGCGATCGCGTATTTGACAAATTTCTGCAGATTTTTGCCAATATTTGACAATTTTCAGACAAATTTCAATTAATTTTAGAAATTTTTGAGAGATTTCAATAAAAGTTTGAGGAATTTCTTATGCTGACGCTAAAATGCCAAAAGGAGTCTTAACTCAGAAGAGCACTTTTCCGACCACTTAGGTGTCAGAAAAGCCCTTCCAAAGGTCGCAAAACGTGCTCTACGCGTTTTTTGACACTAGAACGGTCGAAAACGAGTCTAAAACTGCTAAGCTGGCGCCTGTAACTTGGCGCATTCGCTGGGTCGCTCGAAAATGAGATTCGAGCGAACCGAAACCTATGAGAGAAACGCGCCGGCGGAAATATTCGTTTTTACCAATGAATACTTAATAAATCTTCATGGGAATTTAATCCCAATCTACTGTAGGCTTAGGAACCTTGAATACCAAATAAAAACAAAGGAGCAAAGACGGGAAACAAAGAACAAGGGCCCGACGCCCGTAAATCACCAAAATGGCTATCTGCCAGACACGCTAGTGGCCTTGAGCCACTTCTAACTTCGTTTTCGAGGTCGTGGGTCTCGAAAACGACTAAACCGAGTGGTGGGAACGATTCCCCGAGGTCTTTTTAGTCAATGTCGCCCAAAACCCGAATCAACAAGCTAACTTTCAACGAGAAACGAAGACTGGAGCCGAATGCGGTGATAAGCGCTCATTCCAGACTCGTGTAAGCGATCTCCGCTTAAAGCCAGTTGCTCTGAGCAGACGACGCAATCGCTTACCAAGGAAAAAGACGGGTTTATGGGCTCAAAACCCGACGAAACACTTAAACAGGATCCAGAAATTACCAAGCGAGTTGGTAAGCTAAACTAAAACTGTAAAATAAGTTGGGGACTTGGTAAAATGCGAGTCTCTCAAACTTTTGTTGCGTCCTGCTCGCAACACGCGCGATGTACGCGCGTGGCCGCGTGTTGAACGTGCGCACTACGCGCAAGAACCGTACAAACCGAGGTAAAACGAATTAAACACATATCTAATGCAAAAACAATTATTAAATACATCATTCTTGTTGCTGTTTGCAAACTTGCAAAACTTGCACCGAATTTGGGCAATTTTTTACAAATTTCAGCAGATTTTTGTCTATATTTGACAAATTTCAGCAGATTTCCTCAATCCTCAAACATTTGCTGATATTTCTCAAACATTTTCTAAAATTAATTGAAATCTGTCTGAAATTTGTCTTGAATGTGTCAAATATTGTCAAAAATCCGTGGAAATTTGTCAAATACTGGCAAAAATCCATGTAAATTTGTCAAAAATTGCCATAATTTGGTGCAAATTGTGTTAGATATTGGAAAAATTTATTTTAACGCTTCCAACGCGCCAGTAAATCGCGCGTGCACACGCGTGGATTTTTCGTCATAGTTGGATGCGCGCAAACCTCACGTAACTTGCGCCAAAATTTGGCAATTTTTGACAAATTTCAGCAGATTTTTGCCAGTATTTGACAAATTTCCACTGATTTTTGACAATATTTGACCCAACAACTGCGCCACGTTCCAGGCGCCGGTTTAGGCATTTTAGACCCGTTTTAGACCGTTTTAGATGGCGAAAACGTTCTCTCCATCATTTTCTACCCCTGGGTGAGGTTTTCAGCGTTCATGATTGATGAAAAAGCTGTTTTCTAACTAGCTGTCCCATTGCTAGTTTTGGCGTCAGGTTTTAGCAACTTTCCAATCCGACTCTGTCGTCTGCACGACCTCCAAGACCGTTTTAGGGTTAATTTGAGTCAAATAATTCATTCTGGGGGTTGTTTTGGGTTTTTTACAAGTGTGTTTTTGTAGTTTTTATTGGTTTCAAACATTGTCAATTCTTTATACAAGTGTAACTTTCATTTCTCTGTATTTTGAGAACTTTGCATTGCAGCAAAGTTCATTTCTTGCCCCTTAATTATTGTGTAATTGTTGGTTTTCAAGCCCGTTTTTTAACAATAACTTTATTTGAAGTGCCTATTGTTTCAGTCACGTGCTTCCACGTGCCTTTTATTGTTGAGCAATTTCTTGGGCAGTTGCGCTCCTGTTGCTAGCATTGCCGCGCGTTCTCCGCGCGTGTACTCGCGCGTTTCGCATCACACACATTCGGGTTCAATGGCCTATCGCGGCGGCACATTGTGTGGCATAGCGCGGCACGTTGCAATTACGTGACGTGGCACGTTGCTGTTACGTGACGCGATAGCCAGTATTTAAGCAGGGGATTCCATCATCGTTTACACAAATGCGCATTGCAACGTGGAGGCGCATTCGAGTCCTTTTCCCAAGCGAAATTTGTCCTTTTTCAACGCGAAATCGTATGCGATTCGCTTTCGAATCGAATACGAGTTTTGTCCTTTTTCAACGCGAAATCGTATGCGATTCGCTTTCGAATCGAATGCGAATTTTGCCCTTCTTCAACGCGAAATCGTATTCGACTCGCTTTCGAGTCGGATGCGAATTTTGCCCTTCTTCAACGCGAAATCGTATTCGACTCGCTTTCGAGTCGAATGCGAATTTTTCCCTTCTTCAACGCGAAATCGTATTCGACTCGCTTTCGAGTCGAATGCGAATTTTGCCCTTCTTCAACGCGAAATCGTATTCGACTCGTTTTCGAGTCGAGTACGAATTTTGCCCTTCTTCAAAGCGAAATCGTATTCGACTCGTTTTCGAGTCGAATGCGAATTCGTATTCGACTCGTTTTCGAGTCGAGTACGAATTTTGCCCTTCTTCAACGCGAAATCGTATTCGACTCGTTTTCGAGTCGAATGCGAATTTTGCCCTTCTTCAACGCGAAATCGTATTCGACTCGTTTTCGAGTCGAATGCGAATTTTGCCCTTCTTCAACGCGAAATCGTATTCGACTCGTTTTCGAGTCGAATGCGAATTTTGCCCTTCTTCAACGCGAAATCGTATTCGACTCGTTTTCGAGTCGAATACGAGATAGTCGATGACCCGTTCCCGGACTTTGACTCGTACGACTCGTATTCGAGATGTATTCGAGATGTATTCGAATCGTATTCGAGTCGCATTCGAGATGGTCGATGATTTCCACTCGCTCGTATACGCGTTGTATACGAGCTCGTATTTTGATCGTAATCGTAAACGAATCGTTTACAAGTCGTATACAAGTTGTATACGACGTGTATACACCTCGTATACGAACGAAGTTTGGAAAATCCACCGGATACTTACTACGACATGAAAACACATAGTAGTCACATACGTCTTATTTGGAAATTGTGTTTTCACAAACTTCGTTCGTATACGAGGTGTATACACGTCGTATACGACTTGTATACGACTTGTAAACGATTCGTTTACGATTACGATCAAAATACGAGCTCGTATACAACGCGTATACGAGCGAGTGGAAATCATCGACCATCTCGAATACGACTCGAATTCGATTCGAATACGATTCGAATTCGATTCGAATACGAATACGATCAAAATACGAACTCGTAACAACTCGAATACGAGATAGTCGATGACCCGTTCCCGGACTTTGACTCGTACGACTCGTATTCGAGATGTATTCGAGATGTATTCGAATCGTATTCGAGTCGCATTCGAGATGGTCGATGATTTCCACTCGCTCGTATACGCGTTGTATACGAGCTCGTATTTTGATCGTAATCGTAAACGAATCGTTTACAAGTCGTATACAAGTCGTATACGACGTGTATACACCTCGTATACGAACGAAGTTTGGAAAATCCACCGGATACTTACTACGACATGAAAACACATAGTAGTCACATACGTCTTATTTGGAAATTGTGTTTTCACAAACTTCGTTCGTATACGAGGTGTATACATGTCGTATACGACTTGTATACGACTTGTAAACGATTCGTTTACGATTACGATCAAAATACGAGCTCGTATACAACGCGTATACGAGCGAGTGGAAATCATCGACCATCTCGAATACGACTCGAATTCGATTCGAATACGATTCGAATTCGATTCGAATACGAATACGATCAAAATACGAACTCGTAACAACTCGAATACGAGATAGTCGATGACCCGTTCCCGGACTTTGACTCGTACGACTCGTATTCGAGATGTATTCGAGATGTATTCGAATCGTATTCGAGTCGCATTCGAGATGGTCGATGATTTCCACTCGCTCGTATACGCGTTGTATACGAGCTCGTATTTTGATCGTAATCGTAAACGAATCGTTTACAAGTCGTATACAAGTCGTATACGACGTGTATACACCTCGTATACGAACGAAGTTTGGAAAATCCACCGGATACTTACTACGACATGAAAACACATAGTAGTCACATACGTCTTATTTGGAAATTGTGTTTTCACAAACTTCGTTCGTATACGAGGTGTATACACGTCGTATACGACTTGTATACGACTTGTAAACGATTCGTTTACGATTACGATCAAAATACGAGCTCGTATACAACGCGTATACGAGCGAGTGGAAATCATCGACCATCTCGAATACGACTCGAATTCGATTCGAATACGATTCGAATTCGATTCGAATACGAATACGATCAAAATACGAACTCGTAACAACTCGAATACGAGATAGTCGATGACCCGTTCCCGGACTTTGACTCGTACGACTCGTATTCGAGATGTATTCGAGATGTATTCGAATCGTATTCGAGTCGCATTCGAGATGGTCGATGATTTCCACTCGCTCGTATACGCGTTGTATACGAGCTCGTATTTTGATCGTAATCGTAAACGAATCGTTTACAAGTCGTATACAAGTTGTATACGACGTGTATACACCTCGTATACGAACGAAGTTTGGAAAATCCACCGGATACTTACTACGACATGAAAACACATAGTAGTCACATACGTCTTATTTGGAAATTGTGTTTTCACAAACTTCGTTCGTATACGAGGTGTATACACGTCGTATACGACTTGTATACGACTTGTAAACGATTCGTTTACGATTACGATCAAAATACGAGCTCGTATACAACGCGTATACGAGCGAGTGGAAATCATCGACCATCTCGAATACGACTCGAATTCGATTCGAATACGATTCGAATTCGATTCGAATACGAATACGATCAAAATACGAACTCGTAACAACTCGAATACGAGATAGTCGATGACCCGTTCCCGGACTTTGACTCGTACGACTCGTATTCGAGATGTATTCGAGATGTATTCGAATCGTATTCGAGTCGCATTCGAGATGGTCGATGATTTCCACTCGCTCGTATACGCGTTGTATACGAGCTCGTATTTTGATCGTAATCGTAAACGAATCGTTTACAAGTCGTATACAAGTCGTATACGACGTGTATACACCTCGTATACGAACGAAGTTTGGAAAATCCACCGGATACTTACTACGACATGAAAACACATAGTAGTCACATACGTCTTATTTGGAAATTGTGTTTTCACAAACTTCGTTCGTATACGAGGTGTATACACGTCGTATACGACTTGTATACGACTTGTAAACGATTCGTTTACGATTACGATCAAAATACGAGCTCGTATACAACGCGTATACGAGCGAGTGGAAATCATCGACCATCTCGAATGCGACTCGAATACGATTCGAATACATCTCGAATACATCTCGAATACGAGTCGTACGAGTCAAAGTCCGGGAACGGGTCATCGACTATCTCGTACTCGACTCGAAAACGAGTCGAATACGAATTCGCATTCGACTCGAAAACGAGGCGAATACGATTTTGCGTTGAAGAAGGGCAAAATTCGCATTCGACTCGAAAACGAGTCGAATACGATTTCGCGTTGAAGAAGGGCAAAATTCGTACTCGACTCGAAAACGAGTCGAATACGATTTCGCGTTGAAGAAGGGCAAAATTCGTACTCGACTCGAAAACGAGTCGAATACGATTTCGCGTTGAAGAAGGGCAAAATTCGCATTCGACTCGAAAACGAGTCGAATACGATTTCGCGTTGAAGAAGGGCAAAATTCGTACTCGACTCGAAAACGAGTCGAATACGAATTCGCATTCGACTCGAAAACGAGTCGAATACGATTTCGCGTTGAAGAAGGGCAAAATTCGTACTCGACTCGAAAACGAGTCGAATACGATTTCGCGTTGAAGAAGGGCAAAATTCGCATTCGACTCGAAAGCGAGTCGAATACGATTTCGCGTTGAAGAAGGGAAAAATTCGCATTCGACTCGAAAGCGAGTCGAATACGATTTCGCGTTGAAGAAGGGCAAAACTCGTATTCGATTCGAAAGCGAATCGAATACAATTTTGCGTTGAAAAAGGACAAAAATCGTATTCGATTCGCTTTCGAATCGAATACGAGTTTTGTCCTTTTTCAACGCTTGGGAAAAGGACTCGAATGCGCCTCCACGTTGCAATGCGCATTTGTGTAAACGATGATGGAATCCCCTGCTTAAATACTGGCTATCGCGTCACGTAACAGCAACGTGCCACGTCACGTAATTGCAACGTGCCGCGCTATGCCACACAATGTGCCGCCGCGATAGGCCATTGAACCCGAATGTGTGTGATGCGAAACGCGCGAGTACGCGCGCGGAGAACGCGCGGCAATGCTAGCAACAGGAGCGCAACTGCCCAAGAAATTGCTCAACAATAAAAGGCACGTGGAAGCACGTGCCTGAAACAATAGGCACTTCAAATAAAGTTATTGTTAAAAAACGGGCTTGAAAACCAACAATTACACAATAATTAAGGGGCAAGAAATGAACTTTGCTGCAATGCAAAGTTCTCAAAATACAGAGAAATGAAAGTTACACTTGTATAAAGAATTGACAATGTTTGAAACCAATAAAAACTACAAAAACACACTTGTAAAAAACCCAAAACAACCCCCAGAATGAATTATTTGACTCAAATTAACCCTAAAACGGTCTTGGAGGTCGTGCAGACGACAGAGAACGGATCGGAAGGTTGCTAAAACCTGACACCAAAACTAGCTATGGGACAGCTAGTTAGAAAACAGCTTTTTCATCAATCATGAACGCTGAAAACCTCACCCAGGGGTAGAAAATGATGGAGAGAACGTTTTCGCCATCTAAAACGGTCTAAAACGGGTCTAAAATGCCTAAACCGGCGCCTGGAACGTGGCGCAGTTGTTGGGTCAAATATTGTCAAAAATCAGTGGAAATTTGTCAAATACTGGCAAAAATCTGCTGAAATTTGTCCAAAATTGCCAAATTTTGGCGCAAGTTACGTGAGGTTTGCGCGCATCCAACTATGACGAAAAATCCATGCGTGTGCACGCGCGATTTACTGGCGCGTTGGAAGCGTTAAAATAAATTTTTCCAATATCTAACACAATTTGCACCGAATTATGGCAATTTTTGACAAATTTACATGGATTTTTGCCAGTATTTGACAAATTTCTACGGATTTTTGACAATATTTGACAAATTCCAGACAAATTTCAGACAAATTTCAATTAATTTTAGAAATTTTATGAGAAATTTCAGCAAATGTTTGAGGATTGAGGAAATCTTCTGAAATTTGTCAAATATAGGCAAAAATCTTCTGAAATTTGTCAAATACAGGCAAAAATCTGCTGAAATTTGTCAAAAATTGCCCAAATTCCGTGCAAGTTTTGCAAGTTTTGCGCGCATCAAATCGTACGCGCGTCTATACTATTGCACGAGCGCATTGACGCGTGATGAACACCGACCACGTTTACGAAGTGAATTCGAGCTACAAAAGTATCGAGTCGCCATTCTATGATGGAAAAAAAAAATTAAGTGTAAACAAACAAAATAAAAACTTTAATATACAAGAAACGTACAATTCCACTCAACTTTGTTTCAAATTTTATTTATTGGATCATTGAAAATAAACAGTAGTGTTGTGCACTGTACGCTTAAGTGTATACCGGCGATGCGTTGTTTTGTGGTGGGGATTTGCCTCGATAATTGATCTTTTCTCTTTGTTTGCAATATTTTTTTGGCCTTTTTTGTTGATTTTTCGGTTTGAAATTGTTTTTTTCCGGTGTAATTTAAGTGGTGGAAGGTTGTTGGCGTGTGTTGAGGGTAATTTTGGCGGTTTTTGGGTCGGGATTTGGGGTTTGATGCAGCGGATAGCGCATGCGAATCGCCGTCGACCGTAGCATTAGCAATTGCAACGTGCCGCGCTATGCCACACAATGTGCCGCCGCGATAGGCCATCGAATCCGAATGTGTGTGATGCGAAACGCGAGTACGCGCGCGGAGAACGCGCGGCAATGCTAGCAACAGGAGCGCAACTGCCCAAGAAATTGCTCAACAATAAAAGGCACGTGGAAGCACGTGCCTGAAACAATAGGCACTTCAAATAAAGTTATTGTTAAAAAACGGGCTTGAAAACCAACAATTACACAATAATTAAGGGGCAAGAAATGAACTTTGCTGCAATGCAAAGTTCTCAAAATACAGAGAAATGAAAGTTACACTTGTATAAAGAATTGACAATGTTTGAAACCAATAAAAACTACAAAAACACACTTGTAAAAAACCCAAAACAACCCCCAGAATGAATTATTTAACTCAAATTAACCCTAAAACGGTCTTGGAGGTCGTGCAGACGACAGAGAACGGATCGGAAGGTTGCTAAAACCTGACGCCAAAACTAGCAATGGGACAGCTAGTTAGAAAACAGCTTTTTCATCAATCATGAACGCTGAAAACCTCACCCAGGGGTAGAAAATGATGGAGAGAACGTTTTCGCCATCTAAAACGGTCTAAAACGGGTCTAAAATGCCTAAACCGGCGCCTGGAACGTGGCGCAGTTGTTGGGTCAAATATTGTCAAAAATCAGTGGAAATTTGTCAAATACTGGCAAAAATCTGCTGAAATTTGTCCAAAATTGCCAAATTTTGGCGCAAGTTACGTGAGGTTTGCGCGCATCCAACTATGACGAAAAATCCATGCGTGTGCACGCGCGATTTACTGGCGCGTTGGAAGCGTTAAAATAAATTTTTCCAATATCTAACACAATTTGCACCGAATTATGGCAATTTTTGACAAATTTACATGGATTTTTGCCAGTATTTGACAAATTTCCACGGATTTTTGACAATATTTGACAAATTCCAGACAAATTTCAGACAAATTTCAATTAATTTTAGAAATTTTATGAGAAATTTCAGCAAATGTTTGAGGATTGAGGAAATCTTCTGAAATTTGTCAAATATAGGCAAAAATCTTCTGAAATTTGTCAAATACAGGCAAAAATCTGCTGAAATTTGTCAAAAATTGCCCAAATTCCGTGCAAGTTTTGCAAGTTTTGCGCGCATCAAATCGTACGCGCGCCTATACTATTGCACGAGCGCATTGACGCGTGATGAACACCGACCACGTTTACGAAGTGAATTCGAGCTACAAAAGTATCGAGTCGCCATTCTATGATGGAAAAAAAAAATTAAGTGTAAACAAACAAAATAAAAACTTTAATATACAAGAAACGTACAATTCCACTCAACTTTGTTTCAAATTTTATTTATTGGATCATTGAAAATAAACAGTAGTGTTGTGCACTGTACGCTTAAGTGTATACCGGCGATGCGTTGTTTTGTGGTGGGGATTTGCCTCGATAATTGATCTTTTCTCTTTGTTTGCAATATTTTTTTGGCCTTTTTTGTTGATTTTTCGGTTTGAAATTGTTTTTTTCCGGTGTAATTTAAGTGGTGGAAGGTTGTTGGCGTGTGTTGAGGGTAATTTTGGCGGTTTTTGGGTCGGGATTTGGGGTTTGATGCAGCGGATAGCGCATGCGAATCGCCGTCGACCGTAGCATTAGCAATTGCAACGTGCCGCGCTATGCCACACAATGTGCCGCCGCGATAGGCCATCGAATCCGAATGTGTGTGATGCGAAACGCGAGTACGCGCGCGGAGAACGCGCGGCAATGCTAGCAACAGGAGCGCAACTGCCCAAGAAATTGCTCAACAATAAAAGGCACGTGGAAGCACGTGCCTGAAACAATAGGCACTTCAAATAAAGTTATTGTTAAAAAACGGGCTTGAAAACCAACAATTACACAATAATTAAGGGGCAAGAAATGAACTTTGCTGCAATGCAAAGTTCTCAAAATACAGAGAAATGAAAGTTACACTTGTATAAAGAATTGACAATGTTTGAAACCAATAAAAACTACAAAAACACACTTGTAAAAAACCCAAAACAACCCCCAGAATGAATTATTTGACTCAAATTAACCCTAAAACGGTCTTGGAGGTCGTGCAGACGACAGAGAACGGATCGGAAGGTTGCTAAAACCTGACGCCAAAACTAGCAATGGGACAGCTAGTTAGAAAACAGCTTTTTCATCAATCATGAACGCTGAAAACCTCACCCAGGGGTAGAAAATGATGGAGAGAACGTTTTCGCCATCTAAAACGGTCTAAAACGGGTCTAAAATGCCTAAACCGGCGCCTGGAACGTGGCGCAGTTGTTGGGTCAAATATTGTCAAAAATCAGTGGAAATTTGTCAAATACTGGCAAAAATCTGCTGAAATTTGTCCAAAATTGCCAAATTTTGGCGCAAGTTACGTGAGGTTTGCGCGCATCCAACTATGACGAAAAATCCATGCGTGTGCACGCGCGATTTACTGGCGCGTTGGAAGCGTTAAAATAAATTTTTCCAATATCTAACACAATTTGCACCGAATTATGGCAATTTTTGACAAATTTACATGGATTTTTGCCAGTATTTGACAAATTTCCACGGATTTTTGACAATATTTGACAAATTCCAGACAAATTTCAGACAAATTTCAATTAATTTTAGAAATTTTATGAGAAATTTCAGCAAATGTTTGAGGATTGAGGAAATCTTCTGAAATTTGTCAAATATAGGCAAAAATCTTCTGAAATTTGTCAAATACAGGCAAAAATCTGCTGAAATTTGTCAAAAATTGCCCAAATTCCGTGCAAGTTTTGCAAGTTTTGCGCGCATCAAATCGTACGCGCGCCTATACTATTGCACGAGCGCATTGACGCGTGATGAACACCGACCACGTTTACGAAGTGAATTCGAGCTACAAAAGTATCGAGTCGCCATTCTATGATGGAAAAAAAAAATTAAGTGTAAACAAACAAAATAAAAACTTTAATATACAAGAAACGTACAATTCCACTCAACTTTGTTTCAAATTTTATTTATTGGATCATTGAAAATAAACAGTAGTGTTGTGCACTGTACGCTTAAGTGTATACCGGCGATGCGTTGTTTTGTGGTGGGGATTTGCCTCGATAATTGATCTTTTCTCTTTGTTTGCAATATTTTTTTGGCCTTTTTTGTTGATTTTTCGGTTTGAAATTGTTTTTTTCCGGTGTAATTTAAGTGGTGGAAGGTTGTTGGCGTGTGTTGAGGGTAATTTTGGCGGTTTTTGGGTCGGGATTTGGGGTTTGATGCAGCGGATAGCGCATGCGAATCGCCGTCGACCGTAGCATTAGCAATTGCAACGTGCCGCGCTATGCCACACAATGTGCCGCCGCGATAGGCCATCGAATCCGAATGTGTGTGATGCGAAACGCGAGTACGCGCGCGGAGAACGCGCGGCAATGCTAGCAACAGGAGCGCAACTGCCCAAGAAATTGCTCAACAATAAAAGGCACGTGGAAGCACGTGCCTGAAACAATAGGCACTTCAAATAAAGTTATTGTTAAAAAACGGGCTTGAAAACCAACAATTACACAATAATTAAGGGGCAAGAAATGAACTTTGCTGCAATGCAAAGTTCTCAAAATACAGAGAAATGAAAGTTACACTTGTATAAAGAATTGACAATGTTTGAAACCAATAAAAACTACAAAAACACACTTGTAAAAAACCCAAAACAACCCCCAGAATGAATTATTTGACTCAAATTAACCCTAAAACGGTCTTGGAGGTCGTGCAGACGACAGAGAACGGATCGGAAGGTTGCTAAAACCTGACGCCAAAACTAGCAATGGGACAGCTAGTTAGAAAACAGCTTTTTCATCAATCATGAACGCTGAAAACCTCACCCAGGGGTAGAAAATGATGGAGAGAACGTTTTCGCCATCTAAAACGGTCTAAAACGGGTCTAAAATGCCTAAACCGGCGCCTGGAACGTGGCGCAGTTGTTGGGTCAAATATTGTCAAAAATCAGTGGAAATTTGTCAAATACTGGCAAAAATCTGCTGAAATTTGTCCAAAATTGCCAAATTTTGGCGCAAGTTACGTGAGGTTTGCGCGCATCCAACTATGACGAAAAATCCATGCGTGTGCACGCGCGATTTACTGGCGCGTTGGAAGCGTTAAAATAAATTTTTCCAATATCTAACACAATTTGCACCGAATTATGGCAATTTTTGACAAATTTACATGGATTTTTGCCAGTATTTGACAAATTTCCACGGATTTTTGACAATATTTGACAAATTCCAGACAAATTTCAGACAAATTTCAATTAATTTTAGAAATTTTATGAGAAATTTCAGCAAATGTTTGAGGATTGAGGAAATCTTCTGAAATTTGTCAAATATAGGCAAAAATCTTCTGAAATTTGTCAAATACAGGCAAAAATCTGCTGAAATTTGTCAAAAATTGCCCAAATTCCGTGCAAGTTTTGCAAGTTTTGCGCGCATCAAATCGTATGCGCGCCTATACTATTGCACGAGCGCATTGACGCGTGATGAACACCGACCACGTTTACGAAGTGAATTCGAGCTACAAAAGTATCGAGTCGCCATTCTATGATGGAAAAAAAAAATTAAGTGTAAACAAACAAAATAAAAACTTTAATATACAAGAAACGTACAATTCCACTCAACTTTGTTTCAAATTTTATTTATTGGATCATTGAAAATAAACAGTAGTGTTGTGCACTGTACGCTTAAGTGTATACCGGCGATGCGTTGTTTTGTGGTGGGGATTTGCCTCGATAATTGATCTTTTCTCTTTGTTTGCAATATTTTTTTGGCCTTTTTTGTTGATTTTTCGGTTTGAAATTGTTTTTTTCCGGTGTAATTTAAGTGGTGGAAGGTTGTTGGCGTGTGTTGAGGGTAATTTTGGCGGTTTTTGGGTCGGGATTAGTGTTTTCTGCGATTTTTTATCGGTATTTGGGGTTTGATGCAGCGGATAGCGCATGCGAATCGCCGTCGACCGTAGCATTAGCAAGTGCGCGCGCAAGTTAAATGTGTACAGGACTGTGAGAAAATAAAACGTGTGTGGAAGAGTAAATGTTCTTTGGTGATCGCCATGAGTTCGTACTTTGTCGTGGGCGCGAAATGTGTGTGATATATATGCTACTATGCGTGATGTAGCGCCGTCAGCGCGTTTCAGCACGCGATGTAGCGCCCTGAGCGCGTCCAAATGCGTACAGGTGTTCGACAGATGTGCCAGGGCTTCACGTGCATACGCGAAACATAAACATGAAGAAAACAGAAAAAACCGTTGTGTGTGATGTTTATAAAGACACATTACACAAAGAATACTACTCTTCATACAAAAAGCAATAAACTTTATACATATTGCAATAAACTTACAAAATGGTAAAAATAAAATACTGGAAAACATGGCCTTGAATAATAGTGGAAAACATGGCGTACTGCCTTGAATACCCCCTTGAATACGTCGCACCGCATCATCTCGCCTCACTTCTCGTCTTGGAAATAAATAAACGCCCCGGCGTTTATTCGAGGCAATGTCCAACTTGGGCTTTCATTCGCGCCTCACATCCCGCCTTGGTAATAAATAAACGCCCCGGCGTTTATTCGAGGCACATCACCCACACCTCCCCGGCGTTCAAACGAGTAGCTGCGCGTATTTGACCCCGGTTTTTATTCTTTCAAATTGTCGTGTGTTTTCAAAGTTCTTAATTTGTTCAAAAACAAACAAAATGGCTATTTGTTGATTTTTAATTGATTTTATCGATTTCTGTTCGTTTTTTGCTGGTTTTTAATCGATTTTTCTGTATTTTTGATCAATTTTTGCCAATTGTAATCGTTATTTGTCATTCTGAATTGATTATTGTCAGGTTTCAGTCGATTTTTGTCGATTTCTGATCAATGTTTATACATTTCTTATCATTTTGTGTAGATTTCTGTTGAATTTTAATCATATTTCTTCGTTTTTATTCAATTTTTGTCCCATGCTCCGCGATCAGTTCGAATAATTGACACCATACTGTGCTTTTACTCATATTCAAGATGGCGTCGCAAACTCAAGGTCGAATTCCGCTGAATTCATTTATTGCGACTGTTTGCGCTCCATACATGCGAAAAGGATTATGGGAAAAATCCTCAATGCAGGTCATTTTGGTGTCAAATGAGCGAGGAAGGCTGGAGATAAGGAAAATTGGTGAAATTTCAAAAAAAAGCTAAACAATCAAAATTTACATGAAGCTCAATTTTTCTAACTGGAAATGCATGTATCGTCAATTTCGGGATATTTTAGGGGTGAAATTGACTGGGAAGGGACCCCCACATTCCCCATGCGTCAACGCGCGCGTTGACGAAATTCAAATCCAGGTTTTCACACAGCCCCACGTTATTTTCGGGTTCCAATTGCCGTATTGCCGTATTGCCTCAAATAAACGCCGGGGCGTTTATTAATTTTCATTAATTTTCCAGACCGGAAATGAGGCGAGGTGATGCGGTACGATGCAAAATTGCGAGATGTAGTTTGCTTTATTTGTTAAAACAAATTAGGCGTCACTAATTCACCTGTATTAGGGTTTCAATGTGTGAAATTTCAAAATTTATCGGTTCCGTCAAAACGCCATTGAAAAGTTACATTTTTATAACGTTTCAATGATGAAAACGGCCATTTTTGATGAAAAACAGCCATTTTTTATAGAAAAAACGACGAAGAAAGCCATTTTCACTATGAAAAATGGCTGAAAATGACCATTTTGACGAAAAACGGCCATTTTTACTACGAAAAATGGCTAAAAATGCCACTTGAGTGAGTGCAAGTACATTTGGTGATGTACTATCGCGAGCGCGCGCGTTTTTGTGCAGTACAATGTGCTGATTAAACCAACAGCATTATAGAGTGATTACATTGTTCATTTGTGTTTTTAAGTTACAAAATGGTACAAAATCATAAAATAAACTTGTAAAGTGCAATTTCTGCGGATTGATCAAAATCCGCAAAATCCGCCGCAAAATTGCGAACAGGGGATCAGCATATAGGCAGCCGTAATGTTAAAAATGGGGTCCCTTTCGCACTCCGCAAAATCCGCATGCGCGCCATAAGGTTAAGCACTCCAGAAGCGTGTGTCGCACGCGTCGGCGCGCCGCTAAAAACATATCCTTTTCGCGGATTGGCTTCCGCGAAATCCGCATTTCGGGGGTGACTATTCTGGGAATTCCGGGTGGACCATACTCTTCCGAAAAATGTCCGGGGTGGTGTTGGGAGTGTCGATAGACTGTTTTGTGTCAAGGTTGCCAATTTTCATTTAAGTATTGGAAGGTTCATTTCTGTGCATTCTCATATATTTTTTTCACAGGAGCAACGAGGCGCGATGAAGGGGGATCAAGCGAGAGTGAATAAAATAAACTCGTTTTTGTCTCAAATGCGCGTTTGCGTTTGTAAATTTGGTTGTCTTGCAACGCGGTGGCGCGTTTGAGTTTCGTGTTGCGATACAAACACGCACGGGTGCGTATTGGAGTCGTAAACGACTTTCTGTCGCAATGCGATCGCGTATTTGACAAATTTCTGCAGATTTTTGCCAATATTTGACAATTTTCAGACAAATTTCAATTAATTTTAGAAATTTTTGAGAGATTTCAATAAAAGTTTGAGGAATTTCTTATGCTGACGCTAAAATGCCAAAAGGAGTCTTAACTCAGAAGAGCACTTTTCCGACCACTTAGGTGTCGGAAAAGCCCTTCCAAAGGTCGCAAAACGTGCTCTACGCGTTTTTTGACACTAGAACGGTCGAAAACGAGTCTAAAACTGCTAAGCTGGCGCCTGTAACTTGGCGCATTCGCTGGGTCGCTCGAAAATGAGATTCGAGCGAACCGAAACCTATGAGAGAAACGCGCCGGCGGAAATATTCGTTTTTACCAATGAATACTTAATAAATCTTCATGGGAATTTAATCCCAATCTACTGTAGGCTTAGGAACCTTGAATACCAAATAAAAACAAAGGAGCAAAGACGGGAAACAAAGAACAAGGGCCCGACGCCCGTAAATCACCAAAATGGCTATCTGCCAGACACGCTAGTGGCCTTGAGCCACTTCTAACTTCGTTTTCGAGGTCGTGGGTCTCGAAAACGACTAAACCGAGTGGTGGGAACGATTCCCCGAGGTCTTTTTAGTCAATGTCGCCCAAAACCCGAATCAACAAGCTAACTTTCAACGAGAAACGAAGACTGGAGCCGAATGCGGTGATAAGCGCTCATTCCAGACTCGTGTAAGCGATCTCCGCTTAAAGCCAGTTGCTCTGAGCAGACGACGCAATCGCTTACCAAGGAAAAAGACGGGTTTATGGGCTCAAAA
The DNA here is from genome assembly GCA_949358305.1 of Strigamia acuminata. Taxonomy (NCBI): domain Eukaryota; kingdom Metazoa; phylum Arthropoda; class Chilopoda; order Geophilomorpha; family Linotaeniidae; genus Strigamia; species Strigamia acuminata. Next base: position 161,087 of record CASHSZ010000070.1, on the reverse strand, counting down.
CCCGACGAAACACTTAAACAGGATCCAGAAATTACCAAGCGAGTTGGTAAGCTAAACTAAAACTGTAAAATAAGTTGGGGACTTGGTAAAATGCGAGTCTCTCAAACTTTTGTTGCGTCCTGCTCGCAACACGCGCGATGTACGCGCGTGGCCGCGTGTTGAACGTGCGCACTACGCGCAAGAACCGTACAAACCGAGGTAAAACGAATTAAACACATATCTAATGCAAAAACAATTATTAAATACATCATTCTTGTTGCTGTTTGCAAACTTGCAAAACTTGCACCGAATTTGGGCAATTTTTTACAAATTTCAGCAGATTTTTGTCTATATTTGACAAATTTCAGCAGATTTCCTCAATCCTCAAACATTTGCTGATATTTCTCAAACATTTTCTAAAATTAATTGAAATCTGTCTGAAATTTGTCTTGAATGTGTCAAATATTGTCAAAAATCCGTGGAAATTTGTCAAATACTGGCAAAAATCCATGTAAATTTGTCAAAAATTGCCATAATTTGGTGCAAATTGTGTTAGATATTGGAAAAATTTATTTTAACGCTTCCAACGCGCCAGTAAATCGCGCGTGCACACGCGTGGATTTTTCGTCATAGTTGGATGCGCGCAAACCTCACGTAACTTGCGCCAAAATTTGGCAATTTTTGACAAATTTCAGCAGATTTTTGCCAGTATTTGACAAATTTCCACTGATTTTTGACAATATTTGACCCAACAACTGCGCCACGTTCCAGGCGCCGGTTTAGGCATTTTAGACCCGTTTTAGACCGTTTTAGATGGCGAAAACGTTCTCTCCATCATTTTCTACCCCTGGGTGAGGTTTTCAGCGTTCATGATTGATGAAAAAGCTGTTTTCTAACTAGCTGTCCCATTGCTAGTTTTGGCGTCAGGTTTTAGCAACTTTCCAATCCGACTCTGTCGTCTGCACGACCTCCAAGACCGTTTTAGGGTTAATTTGAGTCAAATAATTCATTCTGGGGGTTGTTTTGGGTTTTTTACAAGTGTGTTTTTGTAGTTTTTATTGGTTTCAAACATTGTCAATTCTTTATACAAGTGTAACTTTCATTTCTCTGTATTTTGAGAACTTTGCATTGCAGCAAAGTTCATTTCTTGCCCCTTAATTATTGTGTAATTGTTGGTTTTCAAGCCCGTTTTTTAACAATAACTTTATTTGAAGTGCCTATTGTTTCAGTCACGTGCTTCCACGTGCCTTTTATTGTTGAGCAATTTCTTGGGCAGTTGCGCTCCTGTTGCTAGCATTGCCGCGCGTTCTCCGCGCGTGTACTCGCGCGTTTCGCATCACACACATTCGGGTTCAATGGCCTATCGCGGCGGCACATTGTGTGGCATAGCGCGGCACGTTGCAATTACGTGACGTGGCACGTTGCTGTTACGTGACGCGATAGCCAGTATTTAAGCAGGGGATTCCATCATCGTTTACACAAATGCGCATTGCAACGTGGAGGCGCATTCGAGTCCTTTTCCCAAGCGAAATTTGTCCTTTTTCAACGCGAAATCGTATGCGATTCGCTTTCGAATCGAATACGAGTTTTGTCCTTTTTCAACGCGAAATCGTATGCGATTCGCTTTCGAATCGAATGCGAATTTTGCCCTTCTTCAACGCGAAATCGTATTCGACTCGCTTTCGAGTCGGATGCGAATTTTGCCCTTCTTCAACGCGAAATCGTATTCGACTCGCTTTCGAGTCGAATGCGAATTTTTCCCTTCTTCAACGCGAAATCGTATTCGACTCGCTTTCGAGTCGAATGCGAATTTTGCCCTTCTTCAACGCGAAATCGTATTCGACTCGTTTTCGAGTCGAGTACGAATTTTGCCCTTCTTCAAAGCGAAATCGTATTCGACTCGTTTTCGAGTCGAATGCGAATTTTGCCCTTCTTCAACGCGAAATCGTATTCGACTCGCTTTCGAATCGAATACGAGTTTTGCCCTTCTTCAACGCGAAATCGTATTCGACTCGTTTTCGAGTCGAGTACGAATTTTGCCCTTCTTCAACGCGAAATCGTATTCGATTCGCTTTCGAATCGTATACGAGATGGTCGATTTTTGTTTCCCGGACTTTGATTCGTATTCGAGTTGTTACGAGTTCGTATTTTGATCGTATTCGTATTCGAATCGAATTCGAATCGTATTCGAATCGAATACGAATCGAATTCGAGTCGTATTCGAGATGGTCGATGATTTCCACTCGCTCGTATACGCGTTGTATACGAGCTCGTATTTTGATCGTAATCGTAAACGAATCGTTTACAAGTCGTATACAAGTCGTATACGACGTGTATACACCTCGTATACGAACGAAGTTTGGAAAATCCACCGGACACTTACTACGACATGAAAACACATAGTAGTCACATACGTCTTATTTGGAAATTGTGTTTTCACAAACTTCGTTCGTATACGAGGTGTATACACGTCGTATACGAACGAAGTTTGGAAAATCCACCGGACACTTACTACGACATGAAAACACATAGTAGTCACATACGTCTTATTTGGAAATTGTGTTTTCACAAACTTCGTTCGTATACGAGGTGTATACACGTCGTATACGACTTGTATACGACTTGTAAACGATTCGTTTACGATTACGATCAAAATACGAGCTCGTATACAACGCGTATACGAGCGAGTGGAAATCATCGACCATCTCGAATACGACTCGAATTCGATTAGTATTCGATTCGAATACGATTCGAATTCGATTCGAATACGAATACGATCAAAATACGAACTCGTAACAACTCGAATACGAGATAGTCGATGACCCGTTCCCGGACTTTGACTCGTACGACTCGTATTCGAGATGTATTCGAGATGTATTCGAATCGTATTCGAGTCGCATTCGAGATGGTCGATGATTTCCACTCGCTCGTATACGCGTTGTATACGAGCTCGTATTTTGATCGTAATCGTAAACGAATCGTTTACAAGTCGTATACAAGTCGTATACGACGTGTATACACCTCGTATACGAACGAAGTTTGGAAAATCCACCGGATACTTACTACGACATGAAAACACATAGTAGTCACATACGTCTTATTTGGAAATTGTGTTTTCACAAACTTCGTTCGTATACGAGGTGTATACATGTCGTATACGACTTGTATACGACTTGTAAACGATTCGTTTACGATTACGATCAAAATACGAGCTCGTATACAACGCGTATACGAGCGAGTGGAAATCATCGACCATCTCGAATACGACTCGAATTCGATTCGAATACGATTCGAATTCGATTCGAATACGAATACGATCAAAATACGAACTCGTAACAACTCGAATACGAGATAGTCGATGACCCGTTCCCGGACTTTGACTCGTACGACTCGTATTCGAGATGTATTCGAGATGTATTCGAATCGTATTCGAGTCGCATTCGAGATGGTCGATGATTTCCACTCGCTCGTATACGCGTTGTATACGAGCTCGTATTTTGATCGTAATCGTAAACGAATCGTTTACAAGTCGTATACAAGTCGTATACGACGTGTATACACCTCGTATACGAACGAAGTTTGGAAAATCCACCGGATACTTACTACGACATGAAAACACATAGTAGTCACATACGTCTTATTTGGAAATTGTGTTTTCACAAACTTCGTTCGTATACGAGGTGTATACACGTCGTATACGACTTGTATACGACTTGTAAACGATTCGTTTACGATTACGATCAAAATACGAGCTCGTATACAACGCGTATACGAGCGAGTGGAAATCATCGACCATCTCGAATACGACTCGAATTCGATTCGAATACGATTCGAATTCGATTCGAATACGAATACGATCAAAATACGAACTCGTAACAACTCGAATACGAGATAGTCGATGACCCGTTCCCGGACTTTGACTCGTACGACTCGTATTCGAGATGTATTCGAGATGTATTCGAATCGTATTCGAGTCGCATTCGAGATGGTCGATGATTTCCACTCGCTCGTATACGCGTTGTATACGAGCTCGTATTTTGATCGTAATCGTAAACGAATCGTTTACAAGTCGTATACAAGTCGTATACGACGTGTATACACCTCGTATACGAACGAAGTTTGTGAAAACACAATTTCCAAATAAGACGTATGTGACTACTATGTGTTTTCATGTCGTAGTAAGTATCCGGTGGATTTTCCAAACTTCGTTCGTATACGAGGTGTATACACGTCGTATACAACTTGTATACGACTTGTAAACGATTCGTTTACGATTACGATCAAAATACGAGCTCGTATACAACGCGTATACGAGCGAGTGGAAATCATCGACCATCTCGAATGCGACTCGAATACGATTCGAATACATCTCGAATACATCTCGAATACGAGTCGTACGAGTCAAAGTCCGGGAACGGGTCATCGACTATCTCGTATTCGAGTTGTTACGAGTTCGTATTTTGATCGTATTCGTATTCGAATCGAATTCGAATCGTATTCGAATCGAATTCGAGTCGTATTCGAGATGGTCGATGATTTCCACTCGCTCGTATACGCGTTGTATACGAGCTCGTATTTTGATCGTAATCGTAAACGAATCGTTTACAAGTCGTATACAAGTCGTATACGACGTGTATACACCTCGTATACGAACGAAGTTTGTGAAAACACAATTTCCAAATAAGACGTATGTGACTACTATGTGTTTTCATGTCGTAGTAAGTATCCGGTGGATTTTCCAAACTTCGTTCGTATACGAGGTGTATACACGTCGTATACGACTTGTATACGACTTGTAAACGATTCGTTTACGATTACGATCAAAATACGAGCTCGTATACAACGCGTATACGAGCGAGTGGAAATCATCGACCATCTCGAATGCGACTCGAATACGATTCGAATACATCTCGAATACATCTCGAATACGAGTCGTACGAGTCAAAGTCCGGGAACGGGTCATCGACTATCTCGTATTCGAGTTGTTACGAGTTCGTATTTTGATCGTATTCGTATTCGAATCGAATTCGAATCGTATTCGAATCGAATTCGAGTCGTATTCGAGATGGTCGATGATTTCCACTCGCTCGTATACGCGTTGTATACGAGCTCGTATTTTGATCGTAATCGTAAACGAATCGTTTACAAGTCGTATACAAGTCGTATACGACATGTATACACCTCGTATACGAACGAAGTTTGTGAAAACACAATTTCCAAATAAGACGTATGTGACTACTATGTGTTTTCATGTCGTAGTAAGTATCCGGTGGATTTTCCAAACTTCGTTCGTATACGAGGTGTATACACGTCGTATACGACTTGTATACGACTTGTAAACGATTCGTTTACGATTACGATCAAAATACGAGCTCGTATACAACGCGTATACGAGCGAGTGGAAATCATCGACCATCTCGAATGCGACTCGAATACGATTCGAATACATCTCGAATACATCTCGAATACGAGTCGTACGAGTCAAAGTCCGGGAACGGGTCATCGACTATCTCGTATTCGAGTTGTTACGAGTTCGTATTTTGATCGTATTCGTATTCGAATCGAATTCGAATCGTATTCGAATCGAATTCGAGTCGTATTCGAGATGGTCGATGATTTCCACTCGCTCGTATACGCGTTGTATACGAGCTCGTATTTTGATCGTAATCGTAAACGAATCGTTTACAAGTCGTATACAAGTCGTATACGACGTGTATACACCTCGTATACGAACGAAGTTTGTGAAAACACAATTTCCAAATAAGACGTATGTGACTACTATGTGTTTTCATGTCGTAGTAAGTATCCGGTGGATTTTCCAAACTTCGTTCGTATACGAGGTGTATACACGTCGTATACAACTTGTATACGACTTGTAAACGATTCGTTTACGATTACGATCAAAATACGAGCTCGTATACAACGCGTATACGAGCGAGTGGAAATCATCGACCATCTCGAATGCGACTCGAATACGATTCGAATACATCTCGAATACATCTCGAATACGAGTCGTACGAGTCAAAGTCCGGGAACGGGTCATCGACTATCTCGTATTCGAGTTGTTACGAGTTCGTATTTTGATCGTATTCGTATTCGAATCGAATTCGAATCGTATTCGAATCGAATTCGAGTCGTATTCGAGATGGTCGATGATTTCCACTCGCTCGTATACGCGTTGTATACGAGCTCGTATTTTGATCGTAATCGTAAACGAATCGTTTACAAGTCGTATACAAGTCGTATACGACGTGTATACACCTCGTATACGAACGAAGTTTGTGAAAACACAATTTCCAAATAAGACGTATGTGACTACTATGTGTTTTCATGTCGTAGTAAGTATCCGGTGGATTTTCCAAACTTCGTTCGTATACGAGGTGTATACACGTCGTATACGACTTGTATACGACTTGTAAACGATTCGTTTACGATTACGATCAAAATACGAGCTCGTATACAACGCGTATACGAGCGAGTGGAAATCATCGACCATCTCGAATGCGACTCGAATACGATTCGAATACATCTCGAATACATCTCGAATACGAGTCGTACGAGTCAAAGTCCGGGAACGGGTCATCGACTATCTCGTATTCGAGTTGTTACGAGTTCGTATTTTGATCGTATTCGTATTCGAATCGAATTCGAATCGTATTCGAATCGAATTCGAGTCGTATTCGAGATGGTCGATGATTTCCACTCGCTCGTATACGCGTTGTATACGAGCTCGTATTTTGATCGTAATCGTAAACGAATCGTTTACAAGTCGTATACAAGTCGTATACGACATGTATACACCTCGTATACGAACGAAGTTTGTGAAAACACAATTTCCAAATAAGACGTATGTGACTACTATGTGTTTTCATGTCGTAGTAAGTATCCGGTGGATTTTCCAAACTTCGTTCGTATACGAGGTGTATACACGTCGTATACGACTTGTATACGACTTGTAAACGATTCGTTTACGATTACGATCAAAATACGAGCTCGTATACAACGCGTATACGAGCGAGTGGAAATCATCGACCATCTCGAATGCGACTCGAATACGATTCGAATACATCTCGAATACATCTCGAATACGAGTCGTACGAGTCAAAGTCCGGGAACGGGTCATCGACTATCTCGTATTCGAGTTGTTACGAGTTCGTATTTTGATCGTATTCGTATTCGAATCGAATTCGAATCGTATTCGAATCGAATTCGAGTCGTATTCGAGATGGTCGATGATTTCCACTCGCTCGTATACGCGTTGTATACGAGCTCGTATTTTGATCGTAATCGTAAACGAATCGTTTACAAGTCGTATACAAGTCGTATACGACGTGTATACACCTCGTATACGAACGAAGTTTGTGAAAACACAATTTCCAAATAAGACGTATGTGACTACTATGTGTTTTCATGTCGTAGTAAGTATCCGGTGGATTTTCCAAACTTCGTTCGTATACGAGGTGTATACACGTCGTATACAACTTGTATACGACTTGTAAACGATTCGTTTACGATTACGATCAAAATACGAGCTCGTATACAACGCGTATACGAGCGAGTGGAAATCATCGACCATCTCGAATGCGACTCGAATACGATTCGAATACATCTCGAATACATCTCGAATACGAGTCGTACGAGTCAAAGTCCGGGAACGGGTCATCGACTATCTCGTACTCGACTCGAAAACGAGTCGAATACGAATTCGCATTCGACTCGAAAACGAGGCGAATACGATTTTGCGTTGAAGAAGGGCAAAATTCGCATTCGACTCGAAAACGAGTCGAATACGATTTCGCGTTGAAGAAGGGCAAAATTCGTACTCGACTCGAAAACGAGTCGAATACGATTTCGCGTTGAAGAAGGGCAAAATTCGTACTCGACTCGAAAACGAGTCGAATACGATTTCGCGTTGAAGAAGGGCAAAATTCGCATTCGACTCGAAAACGAGTCGAATACGATTTCGCGTTGAAGAAGGGCAAAATTCGTACTCGACTCGAAAACGAGTCGAATACGAATTCGCATTCGACTCGAAAACGAGTCGAATACGATTTCGCGTTGAAGAAGGGCAAAATTCGTACTCGACTCGAAAACGAGTCGAATACGATTTCGCGTTGAAGAAGGGCAAAATTCGCATTCGACTCGAAAGCGAGTCGAATACGATTTCGCGTTGAAGAAGGGAAAAATTCGCATTCGACTCGAAAGCGAGTCGAATACGATTTCGCGTTGAAGAAGGGCAAAACTCGTATTCGATTCGAAAGCGAATCGAATACAATTTTGCGTTGAAAAAGGACAAAAATCGTATTCGATTCGCTTTCGAATCGAATACGAGTTTTGTCCTTTTTCAACGCTTGGGAAAAGGACTCGAATGCGCCTCCACGTTGCAATGCGCATTTGTGTAAACGATGATGGAATCCCCTGCTTAAATACTGGCTATCGCGTCACGTAACAGCAACGTGCCACGTCACGTAATTGCAACGTGCCGCGCTATGCCACACAATGTGCCGCCGCGATAGGCCATTGAACCCGAATGTGTGTGATGCGAAACGCGCGAGTACGCGCGCGGAGAACGCGCGGCAATGCTAGCAACAGGAGCGCAACTGCCCAAGAAATTGCTCAACAATAAAAGGCACGTGGAAGCACGTGCCTGAAACAATAGGCACTTCAAATAAAGTTATTGTTAAAAAACGGGCTTGAAAACCAACAATTACACAATAATTAAGGGGCAAGAAATGAACTTTGCTGCAATGCAAAGTTCTCAAAATACAGAGAAATGAAAGTTACACTTGTATAAAGAATTGACAATGTTTGAAACCAATAAAAACTACAAAAACACACTTGTAAAAAACCCAAAACAACCCCCAGAATGAATTATTTGACTCAAATTAACCCTAAAACGGTCTTGGAGGTCGTGCAGACGACAGAGAACGGATCGGAAGGTTGCTAAAACCTGACACCAAAACTAGCTATGGGACAGCTAGTTAGAAAACAGCTTTTTCATCAATCATGAACGCTGAAAACCTCACCCAGGGGTAGAAAATGATGGAGAGAACGTTTTCGCCATCTAAAACGGTCTAAAACGGGTCTAAAATGCCTAAACCGGCGCCTGGAACGTGGCGCAGTTGTTGGGTCAAATATTGTCAAAAATCAGTGGAAATTTGTCAAATACTGGCAAAAATCTGCTGAAATTTGTCCAAAATTGCCAAATTTTGGCGCAAGTTACGTGAGGTTTGCGCGCATCCAACTATGACGAAAAATCCATGCGTGTGCACGCGCGATTTACTGGCGCGTTGGAAGCGTTAAAATAAATTTTTCCAATATCTAACACAATTTGCACCGAATTATGGCAATTTTTGACAAATTTACATGGATTTTTGCCAGTATTTGACAAATTTCTACGGATTTTTGACAATATTTGACAAATTCCAGACAAATTTCAGACAAATTTCAATTAATTTTAGAAATTTTATGAGAAATTTCAGCAAATGTTTGAGGATTGAGGAAATCTTCTGAAATTTGTCAAATATAGGCAAAAATCTTCTGAAATTTGTCAAATACAGGCAAAAATCTGCTGAAATTTGTCAAAAATTGCCCAAATTCCGTGCAAGTTTTGCAAGTTTTGCGCGCATCAAATCGTACGCGCGTCTATACTATTGCACGAGCGCATTGACGCGTGATGAACACCGACCACGTTTACGAAGTGAATTCGAGCTACAAAAGTATCGAGTCGCCATTCTATGATGGAAAAAAAAAATTAAGTGTAAACAAACAAAATAAAAACTTTAATATACAAGAAACGTACAATTCCACTCAACTTTGTTTCAAATTTTATTTATTGGATCATTGAAAATAAACAGTAGTGTTGTGCACTGTACGCTTAAGTGTATACCGGCGATGCGTTGTTTTGTGGTGGGGATTTGCCTCGATAATTGATCTTTTCTCTTTGTTTGCAATATTTTTTTGGCCTTTTTTGTTGATTTTTCGGTTTGAAATTGTTTTTTTCCGGTGTAATTTAAGTGGTGGAAGGTTGTTGGCGTGTGTTGAGGGTAATTTTGGCGGTTTTTGGGTCGGGATTTGGGGTTTGATGCAGCGGATAGCGCATGCGAATCGCCGTCGACCGTAGCATTAGCAATTGCAACGTGCCGCGCTATGCCACACAATGTGCCGCCGCGATAGGCCATCGAATCCGAATGTGTGTGATGCGAAACGCGAGTACGCGCGCGGAGAACGCGCGGCAATGCTAGCAACAGGAGCGCAACTGCCCAAGAAATTGCTCAACAATAAAAGGCACGTGGAAGCACGTGCCTGAAACAATAGGCACTTCAAATAAAGTTATTGTTAAAAAACGGGCTTGAAAACCAACAATTACACAATAATTAAGGGGCAAGAAATGAACTTTGCTGCAATGCAAAGTTCTCAAAATACAGAGAAATGAAAGTTACACTTGTATAAAGAATTGACAATGTTTGAAACCAATAAAAACTACAAAAACACACTTGTAAAAAACCCAAAACAACCCCCAGAATGAATTATTTGACTCAAATTAACCCTAAAACGGTCTTGGAGGTCGTGCAGACGACAGAGAACGGATCGGAAGGTTGCTAAAACCTGACGCCAAAACTAGCAATGGGACAGCTAGTTAGAAAACAGCTTTTTCATCAATCATGAACGCTGAAAACCTCACCCAGGGGTAGAAAATGATGGAGAGAACGTTTTCGCCATCTAAAACGGTCTAAAACGGGTCTAAAATGCCTAAACCGGCGCCTGGAACGTGGCGCAGTTGTTGGGTCAAATATTGTCAAAAATCAGTGGAAATTTGTCAAATACTGGCAAAAATCTGCTGAAATTTGTCCAAAATTGCCAAATTTTGGCGCAAGTTACGTGAGGTTTGCGCGCATCCAACTATGACGAAAAATCCATGCGTGTGCACGCGCGATTTACTGGCGCGTTGGAAGCGTTAAAATAAATTTTTCCAATATCTAACACAATTTGCACCGAATTATGGCAATTTTTGACAAATTTACATGGATTTTTGCCAGTATTTGACAAATTTCCACGGATTTTTGACAATATTTGACAAATTCCAGACAAATTTCAGACAAATTTCAATTAATTTTAGAAATTTTATGAGAAATTTCAGCAAATGTTTGAGGATTGAGGAAATCTTCTGAAATTTGTCAAATATAGGCAAAAATCTTCTGAAATTTGTCAAATACAGGCAAAAATCTGCTGAAATTTGTCAAAAATTGCCCAAATTCCGTGCAAGTTTTGCAAGTTTTGCGCGCATCAAATCGTACGCGCGCCTATACTATTGCACGAGCGCATTGACGCGTGATGAACACCGACCACGTTTACGAAGTGAATTCGAGCTACAAAAGTATCGAGTCGCCATTCTATGATGGAAAAAAAAAATTAAGTGTAAACAAACAAAATAAAAACTTTAATATACAAGAAACGTACAATTCCACTCAACTTTGTTTCAAATTTTATTTATTGGATCATTGAAAATAAACAGTAGTGTTGTGCACTGTACGCTTAAGTGTATACCGGCGATGCGTTGTTTTGTGGTGGGGATTTGCCTCGATAATTGATCTTTTCTCTTTGTTTGCAATATTTTTTTGGCCTTTTTTGTTGATTTTTCGGTTTGAAATTGTTTTTTTCCGGTGTAATTTAAGTGGTGGAAGGTTGTTGGCGTGTGTTGAGGGTAATTTTGGCGGTTTTTGGGTCGGGATTTGGGGTTTGATGCAGCGGATAGCGCATGCGAATCGCCGTCGACCGTAGCATTAGCAATTGCAACGTGCCGCGCTATGCCACACAATGTGCCGCCGCGATAGGCCATCGAATCCGAATGTGTGTGATGCGAAACGCGAGTACGCGCGCGGAGAACGCGCGGCAATGCTAGCAACAGGAGCGCAACTGCCCAAGAAATTGCTCAACAATAAAAGGCACGTGGAAGCACGTGCCTGAAACAATAGGCACTTCAAATAAAGTTATTGTTAAAAAACGGGCTTGAAAACCAACAATTACACAATAATTAAGGGGCAAGAAATGAACTTTGCTGCAATGCAAAGTTCTCAAAATACAGAGAAATGAAAGTTACACTTGTATAAAGAATTGACAATGTTTGAAACCAATAAAAACTACAAAAACACACTTGTAAAAAACCCAAAACAACCCCCAGAATGAATTATTTGACTCAAATTAACCCTAAAACGGTCTTGGAGGTCGTGCAGACGACAGAGAACGGATCGGAAGGTTGCTAAAACCTGACGCCAAAACTAGCAATGGGACAGCTAGTTAGAAAACAGCTTTTTCATCAATCATGAACGCTGAAAACCTCACCCAGGGGTAGAAAATGATGGAGAGAACGTTTTCGCCATCTAAAACGGTCTAAAACGGGTCTAAAATGCCTAAACCGGCGCCTGGAACGTGGCGCAGTTGTTGGGTCAAATATTGTCAAAAATCAGTGGAAATTTGTCAAATACTGGCAAAAATCTGCTGAAATTTGTCCAAAATTGCCAAATTTTGGCGCAAGTTACGTGAGGTTTGCGCGCATCCAACTATGACGAAAAATCCATGCGTGTGCACGCGCGATTTACTGGCGCGTTGGAAGCGTTAAAATAAATTTTTCCAATATCTAACACAATTTGCACCGAATTATGGCAATTTTTGACAAATTTACATGGATTTTTGCCAGTATTTGACAAATTTCCACGGATTTTTGACAATATTTGACAAATTCCAGACAAATTTCAGACAAATTTCAATTAATTTTAGAAATTTTATGAGAAATTTCAGCAAATGTTTGAGGATTGAGGAAATCTTCTGAAATTTGTCAAATATAGGCAAAAATCTTCTGAAATTTGTCAAATACAGGCAAAAATCTGCTGAAATTTGTCAAAAATTGCCCAAATTCCGTGCAAGTTTTGCAAGTTTTGCGCGCATCAAATCGTACGCGCGCCTATACTATTGCACGAGCGCATTGACGCGTGATGAACACCGACCACGTTTACGAAGTGAATTCGAGCTACAAAAGTATCGAGTCGCCATTCTATGATGGAAAAAAAAAATTAAGTGTAAACAAACAAAATAAAAACTTTAATATACAAGAAACGTACAATTCCACTCAACTTTGTTTCAAATTTTATTTATTGGATCATTGAAAATAAACAGTAGTGTTGTGCACTGTACGCTTAAGTGTATACCGGCGATGCGTTGTTTTGTGGTGGGGATTTGCCTCGATAATTGATCTTTTCTCTTTGTTTGCAATATTTTTTTGGCCTTTTTTGTTGATTTTTCGGTTTGAAATTGTTTTTTTCCGGTGTAATTTAAGTGGTGGAAGGTTGTTGGCGTGTGTTGAGGGTAATTTTGGCGGTTTTTGGGTCGGGATTTGGGGTTTGATGCAGCGGATAGCGCATGCGAATCGCCGTCGACCGTAGCATTAGCAATTGCAACGTGCCGCGCTATGCCACACAATGTGCCGCCGCGATAGGCCATCGAATCCGAATGTGTGTGATGCGAAACGCGAGTACGCGCGCGGAGAACGCGCGGCAATGCTAGCAACAGGAGCGCAACTGCCCAAGAAATTGCTCAACAATAAAAGGCACGTGGAAGCACGTGCCTGAAACAATAGGCACTTCAAATAAAGTTATTGTTAAAAAACGGGCTTGAAAACCAACAATTACACAATAATTAAGGGGCAAGAAATGAACTTTGCTGCAATGCAAAGTTCTCAAAATACAGAGAAATGAAAGTTACACTTGTATAAAGAATTGACAATGTTTGAAACCAATAAAAACTACAAAAACACACTTGTAAAAAACCCAAAACAACCCCCAGAATGAATTATTTGACTCAAATTAACCCTAAAACGGTCTTGGAGGTCGTGCAGACGACAGAGAACGGATCGGAAGGTTGCTAAAACCTGACGCCAAAACTAGCAATGGGACAGCTAGTTAGAAAACAGCTTTTTCATCAATCATGAACGCTGAAAACCTCACCCAGGGGTAGAAAATGATGGAGAGAACGTTTTCGCCATCTAAAACGGTCTAAAACGGGTCTAAAATGCCTAAACCGGCGCCTGGAACGTGGCGCAGTTGTTGGGTCAAATATTGTCAAAAATCAGTGGAAATTTGTCAAATACTGGCAAAAATCTGCTGAAATTTGTCCAAAATTGCCAAATTTTGGCGCAAGTTACGTGAGGTTTGCGCGCATCCAACTATGACGAAAAATCCATGCGTGTGCACGCGCGATTTACTGGCGCGTTGGAAGCGTTAAAATAAATTTTTCCAATATCTAACACAATTTGCACCGAATTATGGCAATTTTTGACAAATTTACATGGATTTTTGCCAGTATTTGACAAATTTCCACGGATTTTTGACAATATTTGACAAATTCCAGACAAATTTCAGACAAATTTCAATTAATTTTAGAAATTTTATGAGAAATTTCAGCAAATGTTTGAGGATTGAGGAAATCTTCTGAAATTTGTCAAATATAGGCAAAAATCTTCTGAAATTTGTCAAATACAGGCAAAAATCTGCTGAAATTTGTCAAAAATTGCCCAAATTCCGTGCAAGTTTTGCAAGTTTTGCGCGCATCAAATCGTATGCGCGCCTATACTATTGCACGAGCGCATTGACGCGTGATGAACACCGACCACGTTTACGAAGTGAATTCGAGCTACAAAAGTATCGAGTCGCCATTCTATGATGGAAAAAAAAAATTAAGTGTAAACAAACAAAATAAAAACTTTAATATACAAGAAACGTACAATTCCACTCAACTTTGTTTCAAATTTTATTTATTGGATCATTGAAAATAAACAGTAGTGTTGTGCACTGTACGCTTAAGTGTATACCGGCGATGCGTTGTTTTGTGGTGGGGATTTGCCTCGATAATTGATCTTTTCTCTTTGTTTGCAATATTTTTTTGGCCTTTTTTGTTGATTTTTCGGTTTGAAATTGTTTTTTTCCGGTGTAATTTAAGTGGTGGAAGGTTGTTGGCGTGTGTTGAGGGTAATTTTGGCGGTTTTTGGGTCGGGATTAGTGTTTTCTGCGATTTTTTATCGGTATTTGGGGTTTGATGCAGCGGATAGCGCATGCGAATCGCCGTCGACCGTAGCATTAGCAAGTGCGCGCGCAAGTTAAATGTGTACAGGACTGTGAGAAAATAAAACGTGTGTGGAAGAGTAAATGTTCTTTGGTGATCGCCATGAGTTCGTACTTTGTCGTGGGCGCGAAATGTGTGTGATATATATGCTACTATGCGTGATGTAGCGCCGTCAGCGCGTTTCAGCACGCGATGTAGCGCCCTGAGCGCGTCCAAATGCGTACAGGTGTTCGACAGATGTGCCAGGGCTTCACGTGCATACGCGAAACATAAACATGAAGAAAACAGAAAAAACCGTTGTGTGTGATGTTTATAAAGACACATTACACAAAGAATACTACTCTTCATACAAAAAGCAATAAACTTTATACATATTGCAATAAACTTACAAAATGGTAAAAATAAAATACTGGAAAACATGGCCTTGAATAATAGTGGAAAACATGGCGTACTGCCTTGAATACCCCCTTGAATACGTCGCACCGCATCATCTCGCCTCACTTCTCGTCTTGGAAATAAATAAACGCCCCGGCGTTTATTCGAGGCAATGTCCAACTTGGGCTTTCATTCGCGCCTCACATCCCGCCTTGGTAATAAATAAACGCCCCGGCGTTTATTCGAGGCACATCACCCACACCTCCCCGGCGTTCAAACGAGTAGCTGCGCGTATTTGACCCCGGTTTTTATTCTTTCAAATTGTCGTGTGTTTTCAAAGTTCTTAATTTGTTCAAAAACAAACAAAATGGCTATTTGTTGATTTTTAATTGATTTTATCGATTTCTGTTCGTTTTTTGCTGGTTTTTAATCGATTTTTCTGTATTTTTGATCAATTTTTGCCAATTGTAATCGTTATTTGTCATTCTGAATTGATTATTGTCAGGTTTCAGTCGATTTTTGTCGATTTCTGATCAATGTTTATACATTTCTTATCATTTTGTGTAGATTTCTGTTGAATTTTAATCATATTTCTTCGTTTTTATTCAATTTTTGTCCCATGCTCCGCGATCAGTTCGAATAATTGACACCATACTGTGCTTTTACTCATATTCAAGATGGCGTCGCAAACTCAAGGTCGAATTCCGCTGAATTCATTTATTGCGACTGTTTGCGCTCCATACATGCGAAAAGGATTATGGGAAAAATCCTCAATGCAGGTCATTTTGGTGTCAAATGAGCGAGGAAGGCTGGAGATAAGGAAAATTGGTGAAATTTCAAAAAAAAGCTAAACAATCAAAATTTACATGAAGCTCAATTTTTCTAACTGGAAATGCATGTATCGTCAATTTCGGGATATTTTAGGGGTGAAATTGACTGGGAAGGGACCCCCACATTCCCCATGCGTCAACGCGCGCGTTGACGAAATTCAAATCCAGGTTTTCACACAGCCCCACGTTATTTTCGGGTTCCAATTGCCGTATTGCCGTATTGCCTCAAATAAACGCCGGGGCGTTTATTAATTTTCATTAATTTTCCAGACCGGAAATGAGGCGAGGTGATGCGGTACGATGCAAAATTGCGAGATGTAGTTTGCTTTATTTGTTAAAACAAATTAGGCGTCACTAATTCACCTGTATTAGGGTTTCAATGTGTGAAATTTCAAAATTTATCGGTTCCGTCAAAACGCCATTGAAAAGTTACATTTTTATAACGTTTCAATGATGAAAACGGCCATTTTTGATGAAAAACAGCCATTTTTTATAGAAAAAACGACGAAGAAAGCCATTTTCACTATGAAAAATGGCTGAAAATGACCATTTTGACGAAAAACGGCCATTTTTACTACGAAAAATGGCTAAAAATGCCACTTGAGTGAGTGCAAGTACATTTGGTGATGTACTATCGCGAGCGCGCGCGTTTTTGTGCAGTACAATGTGCTGATTAAACCAACAGCATTATAGAGTGATTACATTGTTCATTTGTGTTTTTAAGTTACAAAATGGTACAAAATCATAAAATAAACTTGTAAAGTGCAATTTCTGCGGATTGATCAAAATCCGCAAAATCCGCCGCAAAATTGCGAACAGGGGATCAGCATATAGGCAGCCGTAATGTTAAAAATGGGGTCCCTTTCGCACTCCGCAAAATCCGCATGCGCGCCATAAGGTTAAGCACTCCAGAAGCGTGTGTCGCACGCGTCGGCGCGCCGCTAAAAACATATCCTTTTCGCGGATTGGCTTCCGCGAAATCCGCATTTCGGGGGTGACTATTCTGGGAATTCCGGGTGGACCATACTCTTCCGAAAAATGTCCGGGGTGGTGTTGGGAGTGTCGATAGACTGTTTTGTGTCAAGGTTGCCAATTTTCATTTAAGTATTGGAAGGTTCATTTCTGTGCATTCTCATATATTTTTTTCACAGGAGCAACGAGGCGCGATGAAGGGGGATCAAGCGAGAGTGAATAAAATAAACTCGTTTTTGTCTCAAATGCGCGTTTGCGTTTGTAAATTTGGTTGTCTTGCAACGCGGTGGCGCGTTTGAGTTTCGTGTTGCGATACAAACACGCACGGGTGCGTATTGGAGTCGTAAACGACTTTCTGTCGCAATGCGATCGCGTATTTGACAAATTTCTGCAGATTTTTGCCAATATTTGACAATTTTCAGACAAATTTCAATTAATTTTAGAAATTTTTGAGAGATTTCAATAAAAGTTTGAGGAATTTCTTATGCTGACGCTAAAATGCCAAAAGGAGTCTTAACTCAGAAGAGCACTTTTCCGACCACTTAGGTGTCGGAAAAGCCCTTCCAAAGGTCGCAAAACGTGCTCTACGCGTTTTTTGACACTAGAACGGTCGAAAACGAGTCTAAAACTGCTAAGCTGGCGCCTGTAACTTGGCGCATTCGCTGGGTCGCTCGAAAATGAGATTCGAGCGAACCGAAACCTATGAGAGAAACGCGCCGGCGGAAATATTCGTTTTTACCAATGAATACTTAATAAATCTTCATGGGAATTTAATCCCAATCTACTGTAGGCTTAGGAACCTTGAATACCAAATAAAAACAAAGGAGCAAAGACGGGAAACAAAGAACAAGGGCCCGACGCCCGTAAATCACCAAAATGGCTATCTGCCAGACACGCTAGTGGCCTTGAGCCACTTCTAACTTCGTTTTCGAGGTCGTGGGTCTCGAAAACGACTAAACCGAGTGGTGGGAACGATTCCCCGAGGTCTTTTTAGTCAATGTCGCCCAAAACCCGAATCAACAAGCTAACTTTCAACGAGAAACGAAGACTGGAGCCGAATGCGGTGATAAGCGCTCATTCCAGACTCGTGTAAGCGATCTCCGCTTAAAGCCAGTTGCTCTGAGCAGACGACGCAATCGCTTACCAAGGAAAAAGACGGGTTTATGGGCTCAAAACCCGACGAAACACTTAAACAGGATCCAGAAATTACCAAGCGAGTTGGTAAGCTAAACTAAAACTGTAAAATAAGTTGGGGACTTGGTAAAATGCGAGTCTCTCAAACTTTTGTTGCGTCCTGCTCGCAACACGCGCGATGTACGCGCGTGGCCGCGTGTTGAACGTGCGCACTACGCGCAAGAACCGTACAAACCGAGGTAAAACGAATTAAACACATATCTAATGCAAAAACAATTATTAAATACATCATTCTTGTTGCTGTTTGCAAACTTGCAAAACTTGCACCGAATTTGGGCAATTTTTTACAAATTTCAGCAGATTTTTGTCTATATTTGACAAATTTCAGCAGATTTCCTCAATCCTCAAACATTTGCTGATATTTCTCAAACATTTTCTAAAATTAATTGAAATCTGTCTGAAATTTGTCTTGAATGTGTCAAATATTGTCAAAAATCCGTGGAAATTTGTCAAATACTGGCAAAAATCCATGTAAATTTGTCAAAAATTGCCATAATTTGGTGCAAATTGTGTTAGATATTGGAAAAATTTATTTTAACGCTTCCAACGCGCCAGTAAATCGCGCGTGCACACGCGTGGATTTTTCGTCATAGTTGGATGCGCGCAAACCTCACGTAACTTGCGCCAAAATTTGGCAATTTTTGACAAATTTCAGCAGATTTTTGCCAGTATTTGACAAATTTCCACTGATTTTTGACAATATTTGACCCAACAACTGCGCCACGTTCCAGGCGCCGGTTTAGGCATTTTAGACCCGTTTTAGACCGTTTTAGATGGCGAAAACGTTCTCTCCATCATTTTCTACCCCTGGGTGAGGTTTTCAGCGTTCATGATTGATGAAAAAGCTGTTTTCTAACTAGCTGTCCCATTGCTAGTTTTGGCGTCAGGTTTTAGCAACTTTCCAATCCGACTCTGTCGTCTGCACGACCTCCAAGACCGTTTTAGGGTTAATTTGAGTCAAATAATTCATTCTGGGGGTTGTTTTGGGTTTTTTACAAGTGTGTTTTTGTAGTTTTTATTGGTTTCAAACATTGTCAATTCTTTATACAAGTGTAACTTTCATTTCTCTGTATTTTGAGAACTTTGCATTGCAGCAAAGTTCATTTCTTGCCCCTTAATTATTGTGTAATTGTTGGTTTTCAAGCCCGTTTTTTAACAATAACTTTATTTGAAGTGCCTATTGTTTCAGTCACGTGCTTCCACGTGCCTTTTATTGTTGAGCAATTTCTTGGGCAGTTGCGCTCCTGTTGCTAGCATTGCCGCGCGTTCTCCGCGCGTGTACTCGCGCGTTTCGCATCACACACATTCGGGTTCAATGGCCTATCGCGGCGGCACATTGTGTGGCATAGCGCGGCACGTTGCAATTACGTGACGTGGCACGTTGCTGTTACGTGACGCGATAGCCAGTATTTAAGCAGGGGATTCCATCATCGTTTACACAAATGCGCATTGCAACGTGGAGGCGCATTCGAGTCCTTTTCCCAAGCGAAATTTGTCCTTTTTCAACGCGAAATCGTATGCGATTCGCTTTCGAATCGAATACGAGTTTTGTCCTTTTTCAACGCGAAATCGTATGCGATTCGCTTTCGAATCGAATGCGAATTTTGCCCTTCTTCAACGCGAAATCGTATTCGACTCGCTTTCGAGTCGGATGCGAATTTTGCCCTTCTTCAACGCGAAATCGTATTCGACTCGCTTTCGAGTCGAATGCGAATTTTTCCCTTCTTCAACGCGAAATCGTATTCGACTCGCTTTCGAGTCGAATGCGAATTTTGCCCTTCTTCAACGCGAAATCGTATTCGACTCGTTTTCGAGTCGAGTACGAATTTTGCCCTTCTTCAAAGCGAAATCGTATTCGACTCGTTTTCGAGTCGAATGCGAATTTTGCCCTTCTTCAACGCGAAATCGTATTCGACTCGCTTTCGAATCGAATACGAGTTTTGCCCTTCTTCAACGCGAAATCGTATTCGACTCGTTTTCGAGTCGAGTACGAATTTTGCCCTTCTTCAACGCGAAATCGTATTCGATTCGCTTTCGAATCGTATACGAGATGGTCGATTTTTGTTTCCCGGACTTTGATTCGTATTCGAGTTGTTACGAGTTCGTATTTTGATCGTATTCGTATTCGAATCGAATTCGAATCGTATTCGAATCGAATACGAATCGAATTCGAGTCGTATTCGAGATGGTCGATGATTTCCACTCGCTCGTATACGCGTTGTATACGAGCTCGTATTTTGATCGTAATCGTAAACGAATCGTTTACAAGTCGTATACAAGTCGTATACGACGTGTATACACCTCGTATACGAACGAAGTTTGGAAAATCCACCGGACACTTACTACGACATGAAAACACATAGTAGTCACATACGTCTTATTTGGAAATTGTGTTTTCACAAACTTCGTTCGTATACGAGGTGTATACACGTCGTATACGAACGAAGTTTGGAAAATCCACCGGACACTTACTACGACATGAAAACACATAGTAGTCACATACGTCTTATTTGGAAATTGTGTTTTCACAAACTTCGTTCGTATACGAGGTGTATACACGTCGTATACGACTTGTATACGACTTGTAAACGATTCGTTTACGATTACGATCAAAATACGAGCTCGTATACAACGCGTATACGAGCGAGTGGAAATCATCGACCATCTCGAATACGACTCGAATTCGATTAGTATTCGATTCGAATACGATTCGAATTCGATTCGAATACGAATACGATCAAAATACGAACTCGTAACAACTCGAATACGAGATAGTCGATGACCCGTTCCCGGACTTTGACTCGTACGACTCGTATTCGAGATGTATTCGAGATGTATTCGAATCGTATTCGAGTCGCATTCGAGATGGTCGATGATTTCCACTCGCTCGTATACGCGTTGTATACGAGCTCGTATTTTGATCGTAATCGTAAACGAATCGTTTACAAGTCGTATACAAGTCGTATACGACGTGTATACACCTCGTATACGAACGAAGTTTGGAAAATCCACCGGATACTTACTACGACATGAAAACACATAGTAGTCACATACGTCTTATTTGGAAATTGTGTTTTCACAAACTTCGTTCGTATACGAGGTGTATACATGTCGTATACGACTTGTATACGACTTGTAAACGATTCGTTTACGATTACGATCAAAATACGAGCTCGTATACAACGCGTATACGAGCGAGTGGAAATCATCGACCATCTCGAATACGACTCGAATTCGATTCGAATACGATTCGAATTCGATTCGAATACGAATACGATCAAAATACGAACTCGTAACAACTCGAATACGAGATAGTCGATGACCCGTTCCCGGACTTTGACTCGTACGACTCGTATTCGAGATGTATTCGAGATGTATTCGAATCGTATTCGAGTCGCATTCGAGATGGTCGATGATTTCCACTCGCTCGTATACGCGTTGTATACGAGCTCGTATTTTGATCGTAATCGTAAACGAATCGTTTACAAGTCGTATACAAGTCGTATACGACGTGTATACACCTCGTATACGAACGAAGTTTGGAAAATCCACCGGATACTTACTACGACATGAAAACACATAGTAGTCACATACGTCTTATTTGGAAATTGTGTTTTCACAAACTTCGTTCGTATACGAGGTGTATACACGTCGTATACGACTTGTATACGACTTGTAAACGATTCGTTTACGATTACGATCAAAATACGAGCTCGTATACAACGCGTATACGAGCGAGTGGAAATCATCGACCATCTCGAATACGACTCGAATTCGATTCGAATACGATTCGAATTCGATTCGAATACGAATACGATCAAAATACGAACTCGTAACAACTCGAATACGAGATAGTCGATGACCCGTTCCCGGACTTTGACTCGTACGACTCGTATTCGAGATGTATTCGAGATGTATTCGAATCGTATTCGAGTCGCATTCGAGATGGTCGATGATTTCCACTCGCTCGTATACGCGTTGTATACGAGCTCGTATTTTGATCGTAATCGTAAACGAATCGTTTACAAGTCGTATACAAGTCGTATACGACGTGTATACACCTCGTATACGAACGAAGTTTGTGAAAACACAATTTCCAAATAAGACGTATGTGACTACTATGTGTTTTCATGTCGTAGTAAGTATCCGGTGGATTTTCCAAACTTCGTTCGTATACGAGGTGTATACACGTCGTATACAACTTGTATACGACTTGTAAACGATTCGTTTACGATTACGATCAAAATACGAGCTCGTATACAACGCGTATACGAGCGAGTGGAAATCATCGACCATCTCGAATGCGACTCGAATACGATTCGAATACATCTCGAATACATCTCGAATACGAGTCGTACGAGTCAAAGTCCGGGAACGGGTCATCGACTATCTCGTATTCGAGTTGTTACGAGTTCGTATTTTGATCGTATTCGTATTCGAATCGAATTCGAATCGTATTCGAATCGAATTCGAGTCGTATTCGAGATGGTCGATGATTTCCACTCGCTCGTATACGCGTTGTATACGAGCTCGTATTTTGATCGTAATCGTAAACGAATCGTTTACAAGTCGTATACAAGTCGTATACGACGTGTATACACCTCGTATACGAACGAAGTTTGTGAAAACACAATTTCCAAATAAGACGTATGTGACTACTATGTGTTTTCATGTCGTAGTAAGTATCCGGTGGATTTTCCAAACTTCGTTCGTATACGAGGTGTATACACGTCGTATACGACTTGTATACGACTTGTAAACGATTCGTTTACGATTACGATCAAAATACGAGCTCGTATACAACGCGTATACGAGCGAGTGGAAATCATCGACCATCTCGAATGCGACTCGAATACGATTCGAATACATCTCGAATACATCTCGAATACGAGTCGTACGAGTCAAAGTCCGGGAACGGGTCATCGACTATCTCGTATTCGAGTTGTTACGAGTTCGTATTTTGATCGTATTCGTATTCGAATCGAATTCGAATCGTATTCGAATCGAATTCGAGTCGTATTCGAGATGGTCGATGATTTCCACTCGCTCGTATACGCGTTGTATACGAGCTCGTATTTTGATCGTAATCGTAAACGAATCGTTTACAAGTCGTATACAAGTCGTATACGACATGTATACACCTCGTATACGAACGAAGTTTGTGAAAACACAATTTCCAAATAAGACGTATGTGACTACTATGTGTTTTCATGTCGTAGTAAGTATCCGGTGGATTTTCCAAACTTCGTTCGTATACGAGGTGTATACACGTCGTATACGACTTGTATACGACTTGTAAACGATTCGTTTACGATTACGATCAAAATACGAGCTCGTATACAACGCGTATACGAGCGAGTGGAAATCATCGACCATCTCGAATGCGACTCGAATACGATTCGAATACATCTCGAATACATCTCGAATACGAGTCGTACGAGTCAAAGTCCGGGAACGGGTCATCGACTATCTCGTATTCGAGTTGTTACGAGTTCGTATTTTGATCGTATTCGTATTCGAATCGAATTCGAATCGTATTCGAATCGAATTCGAGTCGTATTCGAGATGGTCGATGATTTCCACTCGCTCGTATACGCGTTGTATACGAGCTCGTATTTTGATCGTAATCGTAAACGAATCGTTTACAAGTCGTATACAAGTCGTATACGACGTGTATACACCTCGTATACGAACGAAGTTTGTGAAAACACAATTTCCAAATAAGACGTATGTGACTACTATGTGTTTTCATGTCGTAGTAAGTATCCGGTGGATTTTCCAAACTTCGTTCGTATACGAGGTGTATACACGTCGTATACAACTTGTATACGACTTGTAAACGATTCGTTTACGATTACGATCAAAATACGAGCTCGTATACAACGCGTATACGAGCGAGTGGAAATCATCGACCATCTCGAATGCGACTCGAATACGATTCGAATACATCTCGAATACATCTCGAATACGAGTCGTACGAGTCAAAGTCCGGGAACGGGTCATCGACTATCTCGTATTCGAGTTGTTACGAGTTCGTATTTTGATCGTATTCGTATTCGAATCGAATTCGAATCGTATTCGAATCGAATTCGAGTCGTATTCGAGATGGTCGATGATTTCCACTCGCTCGTATACGCGTTGTATACGAGCTCGTATTTTGATCGTAATCGTAAACGAATCGTTTACAAGTCGTATACAAGTCGTATACGACGTGTATACACCTCGTATACGAACGAAGTTTGTGAAAACACAATTTCCAAATAAGACGTATGTGACTACTATGTGTTTTCATGTCGTAGTAAGTATCCGGTGGATTTTCCAAACTTCGTTCGTATACGAGGTGTATACACGTCGTATACGACTTGTATACGACTTGTAAACGATTCGTTTACGATTACGATCAAAATACGAGCTCGTATACAACGCGTATACGAGCGAGTGGAAATCATCGACCATCTCGAATGCGACTCGAATACGATTCGAATACATCTCGAATACATCTCGAATACGAGTCGTACGAGTCAAAGTCCGGGAACGGGTCATCGACTATCTCGTATTCGAGTTGTTACGAGTTCGTATTTTGATCGTATTCGTATTCGAATCGAATTCGAATCGTATTCGAATCGAATTCGAGTCGTATTCGAGATGGTCGATGATTTCCACTCGCTCGTATACGCGTTGTATACGAGCTCGTATTTTGATCGTAATCGTAAACGAATCGTTTACAAGTCGTATACAAGTCGTATACGACATGTATACACCTCGTATACGAACGAAGTTTGTGAAAACACAATTTCCAAATAAGACGTATGTGACTACTATGTGTTTTCATGTCGTAGTAAGTATCCGGTGGATTTTCCAAACTTCGTTCGTATACGAGGTGTATACACGTCGTATACGACTTGTATACGACTTGTAAACGATTCGTTTACGATTACGATCAAAATACGAGCTCGTATACAACGCGTATACGAGCGAGTGGAAATCATCGACCATCTCGAATACGACTCGAATTCGATTCGAATACGATTCGAATTCGATTCGAATACGAATACGATCAAAATACGAACTCGTAACAACTCGAATACGAGATAGTCGATGACCCGTTCCCGGACTTTGACTCGTACGACTCGTATTCGAGATGTATTCGAGATGTATTCGAATCGTATTCGAGTCGCATTCGAGATGGTCGATGATTTCCACTCGCTCGTATACGCGTTGTATACGAGCTCGTATTTTGATCGTAATCGTAAACGAATCGTTTACAAGTCGTATACAAGTCGTATACGACGTGTATACACCTCGTATACGAACGAAGTTTGTGAAAACACAATTTCCAAATAAGACGTATGTGACTACTATGTGTTTTCATGTCGTAGTAAGTATCCGGTGGATTTTCCAAACTTCGTTCGTATACGAGGTGTATACACGTCGTATACAACTTGTATACGACTTGTAAACGATTCGTTTACGATTACGATCAAAATACGAGCTCGTATACAACGCGTATACGAGCGAGTGGAAATCATCGACCATCTCGAATGCGACTCGAATACGATTCGAATACATCTCGAATACATCTCGAATACGAGTCGTACGAGTCAAAGTCCGGGAACGGGTCATCGACTATCTCGTACTCGACTCGAAAACGAGTCGAATACGAATTCGCATTCGACTCGAAAACGAGGCGAATACGATTTTGCGTTGAAGAAGGGCAAAATTCGCATTCGACTCGAAAACGAGTCGAATACGATTTCGCGTTGAAGAAGGGCAAAATTCGTACTCGACTCGAAAACGAGTCGAATACGATTTCGCGTTGAAGAAGGGCAAAATTCGTACTCGACTCGAAAACGAGTCGAATACGATTTCGCGTTGAAGAAGGGCAAAATTCGCATTCGACTCGAAAACGAGTCGAATACGATTTCGCGTTGAAGAAGGGCAAAATTCGTACTCGACTCGAAAACGAGTCGAATACGAATTCGCATTCGACTCGAAAACGAGTCGAATACGATTTCGCGTTGAAGAAGGGCAAAATTCGTACTCGACTCGAAAACGAGTCGAATACGATTTCGCGTTGAAGAAGGGCAAAATTCGCATTCGACTCGAAAGCGAGTCGAATACGATTTCGCGTTGAAGAAGGGAAAAATTCGCATTCGACTCGAAAGCGAGTCGAATACGATTTCGCGTTGAAGAAGGGCAAAACTCGTATTCGATTCGAAAGCGAATCGAATACAATTTTGCGTTGAAAAAGGACAAAAATCGTATTCGATTCGCTTTCGAATCGAATACGAGTTTTGTCCTTTTTCAACGCTTGGGAAAAGGACTCGAATGCGCCTCCACGTTGCAATGCGCATTTGTGTAAACGATGATGGAATCCCCTGCTTAAATACTGGCTATCGCGTCACGTAACAGCAACGTGCCACGTCACGTAATTGCAACGTGCCGCGCTATGCCACACAATGTGCCGCCGCGATAGGCCATTGAACCCGAATGTGTGTGATGCGAAACGCGCGAGTACGCGCGCGGAGAACGCGCGGCAATGCTAGCAACAGGAGCGCAACTGCCCAAGAAATTGCTCAACAATAAAAGGCACGTGGAAGCACGTGCCTGAAACAATAGGCACTTCAAATAAAGTTATTGTTAAAAAACGGGCTTGAAAACCAACAATTACACAATAATTAAGGGGCAAGAAATGAACTTTGCTGCAATGCAAAGTTCTCAAAATACAGAGAAATGAAAGTTACACTTGTATAAAGAATTGACAATGTTTGAAACCAATAAAAACTACAAAAACACACTTGTAAAAAACCCAAAACAACCCCCAGAATGAATTATTTGACTCAAATTAACCCTAAAACGGTCTTGGAGGTCGTGCAGACGACAGAGAACGGATCGGAAGGTTGCTAAAACCTGACACCAAAACTAGCTATGGGACAGCTAGTTAGAAAACAGCTTTTTCATCAATCATGAACGCTGAAAACCTCACCCAGGGGTAGAAAATGATGGAGAGAACGTTTTCGCCATCTAAAACGGTCTAAAACGGGTCTAAAATGCCTAAACCGGCGCCTGGAACGTGGCGCAGTTGTTGGGTCAAATATTGTCAAAAATCAGTGGAAATTTGTCAAATACTGGCAAAAATCTGCTGAAATTTGTCCAAAATTGCCAAATTTTGGCGCAAGTTACGTGAGGTTTGCGCGCATCCAACTATGACGAAAAATCCATGCGTGTGCACGCGCGATTTACTGGCGCGTTGGAAGCGTTAAAATAAATTTTTCCAATATCTAACACAATTTGCACCGAATTATGGCAATTTTTGACAAATTTACATGGATTTTTGCCAGTATTTGACAAATTTCTACGGATTTTTGACAATATTTGACAAATTCCAGACAAATTTCAGACAAATTTCAATTAATTTTAGAAATTTTATGAGAAATTTCAGCAAATGTTTGAGGATTGAGGAAATCTTCTGAAATTTGTCAAATATAGGCAAAAATCTTCTGAAATTTGTCAAATACAGGCAAAAATCTGCTGAAATTTGTCAAAAATTGCCCAAATTCCGTGCAAGTTTTGCAAGTTTTGCGCGCATCAAATCGTACGCGCGTCTATACTATTGCACGAGCGCATTGACGCGTGATGAACACCGACCACGTTTACGAAGTGAATTCGAGCTACAAAAGTATCGAGTCGCCATTCTATGATGGAAAAAAAAAATTAAGTGTAAACAAACAAAATAAAAACTTTAATATACAAGAAACGTACAATTCCACTCAACTTTGTTTCAAATTTTATTTATTGGATCATTGAAAATAAACAGTAGTGTTGTGCACTGTACGCTTAAGTGTATACCGGCGATGCGTTGTTTTGTGGTGGGGATTTGCCTCGATAATTGATCTTTTCTCTTTGTTTGCAATATTTTTTTGGCCTTTTTTGTTGATTTTTCGGTTTGAAATTGTTTTTTTCCGGTGTAATTTAAGTGGTGGAAGGTTGTTGGCGTGTGTTGAGGGTAATTTTGGCGGTTTTTGGGTCGGGATTTGGGGTTTGATGCAGCGGATAGCGCATGCGAATCGCCGTCGACCGTAGCATTAGCAATTGCAACGTGCCGCGCTATGCCACACAATGTGCCGCCGCGATAGGCCATCGAATCCGAATGTGTGTGATGCGAAACGCGAGTACGCGCGCGGAGAACGCGCGGCAATGCTAGCAACAGGAGCGCAACTGCCCAAGAAATTGCTCAACAATAAAAGGCACGTGGAAGCACGTGCCTGAAACAATAGGCACTTCAAATAAAGTTATTGTTAAAAAACGGGCTTGAAAACCAACAATTACACAATAATTAAGGGGCAAGAAATGAACTTTGCTGCAATGCAAAGTTCTCAAAATACAGAGAAATGAAAGTTACACTTGTATAAAGAATTGACAATGTTTGAAACCAATAAAAACTACAAAAACACACTTGTAAAAAACCCAAAACAACCCCCAGAATGAATTATTTGACTCAAATTAACCCTAAAACGGTCTTGGAGGTCGTGCAGACGACAGAGAACGGATCGGAAGGTTGCTAAAACCTGACGCCAAAACTAGCAATGGGACAGCTAGTTAGAAAACAGCTTTTTCATCAATCATGAACGCTGAAAACCTCACCCAGGGGTAGAAAATGATGGAGAGAACGTTTTCGCCATCTAAAACGGTCTAAAACGGGTCTAAAATGCCTAAACCGGCGCCTGGAACGTGGCGCAGTTGTTGGGTCAAATATTGTCAAAAATCAGTGGAAATTTGTCAAATACTGGCAAAAATCTGCTGAAATTTGTCCAAAATTGCCAAATTTTGGCGCAAGTTACGTGAGGTTTGCGCGCATCCAACTATGACGAAAAATCCATGCGTGTGCACGCGCGATTTACTGGCGCGTTGGAAGCGTTAAAATAAATTTTTCCAATATCTAACACAATTTGCACCGAATTATGGCAATTTTTGACAAATTTACATGGATTTTTGCCAGTATTTGACAAATTTCCACGGATTTTTGACAATATTTGACAAATTCCAGACAAATTTCAGACAAATTTCAATTAATTTTAGAAATTTTATGAGAAATTTCAGCAAATGTTTGAGGATTGAGGAAATCTTCTGAAATTTGTCAAATATAGGCAAAAATCTTCTGAAATTTGTCAAATACAGGCAAAAATCTGCTGAAATTTGTCAAAAATTGCCCAAATTCCGTGCAAGTTTTGCAAGTTTTGCGCGCATCAAATCGTACGCGCGCCTATACTATTGCACGAGCGCATTGACGCGTGATGAACACCGACCACGTTTACGAAGTGAATTCGAGCTACAAAAGTATCGAGTCGCCATTCTATGATGGAAAAAAAAAATTAAGTGTAAACAAACAAAATAAAAACTTTAATATACAAGAAACGTACAATTCCACTCAACTTTGTTTCAAATTTTATTTATTGGATCATTGAAAATAAACAGTAGTGTTGTGCACTGTACGCTTATAGTATATATCTTACTAATAACAAATTATGTTGAGGATGGTTGAAATGAAAGGTCAGTCATATTAGGCTAAGAACTAACAAGTGCTTTATTCGGGGTCAAGCTACAAGGTGGCGCTGGGGGTACAGCGCCTGAGGCAAAGATAACGTCACTACACAAAACATGCAGTGAAGTCCGAACACAGCATCATTCCCCATTAATGGCACATTAATCAAATCACAAATACAATAATAGAATTCATTCACGACAGACAATGTACCAATTCGATTAATAAAAACAAATACACTTAATCACTGTTATTATATCCGTAAAATTGTGTCGGGTTGCGAATACGCTGGGGATGGCGGTACGGCACAACAGGAGTATTGACGGGAACAGGAGGAGGTGTAGGAGCTGGAGAAGCATCACGAACGTTTAGGAGGTTGGGTGAATTGGGAGGAGCAACTAGGACTTGCGGTTGTACAACTGGGGGTGTGTTACCGAGGTTTGAGTCGTCACTTATCAAAGGAAAATGTCCGCGATTCCCTCCCCCCTCCGGAATTTGAGCGTGCGAAGTCTGGCGTTTTCGGAGCTGGTCCGCATGTCGGTTCCAAATTATGGCATTTCCGACGGCCACATCGTACGTGGTGGACGATGTCTTCTGCGATATTATCCCAGGAACCCATCTCGCGGCGTGCAAATAGTCGCGCGCGAACACCAATTCCCCAGGCTCGAAGGAACGGCGCGTTTCCACAGTTGTTGGCTCCGGCATTAAGCGGGGGTTCAACAAATGTAATCTAGTTCGAACAGTTCGTTGTAGAAATGCCTCGGACGGCGTAGTCCGTGTAGAAACGTGCGGCGTCGAGCGATAGGCAATTAAAAATTGGTCAACGGCTTCTGAAATGCTCAAATTCAAATTTAGAAATTTTCCGACTTGATTTTTAAATGTCTTCACGAAGCCTTCCACTGCTCCGTTGGTAGCTGGGTGGAAAGGCGGTGAACGAGTTTGTCGGATGCCGTTCCGTGACAGGAAGTCAACAAATTCCGCTGAAGTGAATTGCGGCCCATTGTCGGAATGAACGTGGATCGGCAAGCCGTGACGTTTAAACCAACATTTTAAAACCGCAATTGTTGCTTTCGAGGTAGTGGCGGTCATCATACGAACTTCGCACCACTTGGTGCGCGCATCCACAGCCAACAGGAACATTTTGCCATGAAAGGGGCCGGCGAAATCGAGGTGGATTCGCCCCCAAATTTCGTCGGGAATGGGCCAACGCAAGTCGGACGTCTTAGGCGGATCCGGGAGTGCGCGCTGGCACACGTCGCACGAACGCACCATCGACTCGATGTCACGGTCGATTGACGGCCACCAAACTGTTGAGCGAGCGAACGACTTGGTGCGAACGATTCCGAAATGTCCTGCATGCAACTCCGTCAGGACTGCACGGCGAAGCTGCTCTGGCACGACCAAACGCTCCGACAGGAACAAGAATGGTCCATGTGTGGAAAAGGCGGACCTGTGCTTATAAAAATTTATTAAGTCAGGTGTCTTTGATTTCCATTCGTCTCGGATGCACTGCAGAACTGCCTGCAATTGGGCATCTGTGTCGTATGCTGCACGCAAGGCTGCCTGCGATACTGGAAACTGCGAAAGAGAAACGGAAAATATTTCGTTAACGTGCATATCGAGGTCTTCTCGACCGTCGACTACGGGTTGAGGATTGCGAGACAATCCGTCTGCAATTTGGTTGTCGACAGCAGGCACATGCTCGATAGCATAATCGTAGGCACTCAGGAAAATTGCCCACCGGTGCAGGCGAGCGGCGACAATTTGATTGCATCCTTTCTTCTCTCCGAAAATGGCCACCAGCGGTTTGTGGTCAGTTCGTAAAATGAATTTTCTCCCAAACAGGTGGTGATGGAAGCGGCGAACGCCATAAACGATCGCAAGACCTTCACGGTCGATTTGCGCATAATTTTTCTGCGCGCTGGACAAGAGGGAACTCGCAAAGGCAATTGGACGATGGATTCCATTTTCTACGTGGGAAATAAAGGCGCCCACACCGACCGGCGAGGCATCAACGGTCAGATAAAGTTGCTTCTTCGCGTCGTAGTGTGCCAGCGCTGAATCGACAGTTACTGCAGCCTTGACCTTCGTCCAGGCCTTGTGTTGTTCCTGTCCCCATGTCCACGGCGTATCGTCGCGCGTGAGGCGGTAAAGCGGCTCTAATAAAGTGGATAAATTATTAATAAATTTGCCATAATAGTTTATGAGCCCCAGGAACGATTTGAGCGATAAAACGTCGGTTGGCTGCATGGCGTTGCGTAGTGGAGCCAATTTTGAGTCCACTGGCGTGATTCCTAGCTTGGAAATGTTCAGCCCCAAAAACTGCACACAAGCACGCAAAAACTTGCACTTTTTCCTATTTAATGTTAAATTGGCTTTGTTAAATGCACCCAATAATTGATCCAGGTTGCATAAGTGCGTCGCGTTTGTTGCACCGGTCACGGCCGAATCATCAATGAACGGCTGCGTACTCTCGACTTTGGCTGTTAATTTGTCCATCTCGCGTTGGAAGATTGCCGGCGCGCTGGATATCCCGTAAAAAAGTCTATTTACTGTGAAGAGACCCAAGTGGGTATTAATTGTGCACACCAATTTACTCTCTGCATCCAACTCCAGCTGGTTGTAAGCGTGATTCATATCAAGAGTAGAATACGTCTCACCGCCCGACAACTTCGCTGCAACGTCTTCAAACAGAGGTAAAGGGTAAGAGTTGGGGAGAACCGCCTTATTTATGGTTCTATTATAGCATCCCGCTATCTTTAACGTGCCATCTGATTTAAGGACATGCATAATAGGTGTCGCCCATTTAGAAGAAGCGACAGGAGTTATGATACCTAAATCCTGCAGTCTGCGCAGCTCTTCCTCCAGTCGTGGCTTCATCGCGAGTGGAACTGGGTAATTCTTCAAAAATATCGGTTGCACGGCCGGATCGATATCGATGTGGACCTTGTGCACGTTGTAACATCCGATTTCATCGCGAAAAACGTTGGCATGACGTTCC
The DNA here is from genome assembly GCA_949358305.1 of Strigamia acuminata. Lineage (NCBI taxonomy): Eukaryota > Metazoa > Arthropoda > Chilopoda > Geophilomorpha > Linotaeniidae > Strigamia > Strigamia acuminata. Next base: position 128,080 of record CASHSZ010000070.1, on the reverse strand, counting down.
AAAATCTCGTCCAATCTGTTGGACGACGGTGTATCGAGCTTCTCGGGCGTAGGCGTCGATGTGGACAACGAAAATACTTCTGCGCCCACCAGGTCGCCAGTTTTCGACAGCAAACCAAATGCTTCGAGCCAGTCGCGGCCAAGAAGTGGGACGGGGCCGTGAGTCGCCACGCACAACGGCAAACGAAAATCGCGATCACGATGACGAACCGGAACTTCGCAAACCCCTTCCATTCGGAGTGTTGTGCCGCCATACGTATTCATCTGGATCGGAAGGGGCTGCAACGGAAAATTTGAAAAATATTTAGTATAAGTTTCGAGATTTATAAATGTAGCGCCTGCTCCCGTGTCCATTTCCATTAGGAGATTGACATTAGCAATTTTAATGGCCAAAATAATTGGTTGTGTGGCTTTAATGCCAATCGCGTTGACGGTCGTCGTCAAATCCGGCTCGACAGCGTAGTACGTGAGCTGTTGTGGCATCTCGACTGCATGGACTGGAGCTGGTGACTTCAAGACCGACCGGCAAACTGGTTTGATGTGGCCAGTTTTTCCGCATCCGTGGCACGTGGCATCGCGAAAGCGGCACGCTTCACGCGTGTGCGACTTACTGCCGCAAGCAGAACACGCCGACACATTTCCTTTCGAGTTGGATGGTTGGCGGCCTGGTTGAAACGAGGTAGTGCCCCTCGAGGAGCGTTTTCTACCCCTTGACGCATCGTGACGTGGTTTGGAGTCGTGGTGGAGTTTGTGCACCGGCAGCGCCGATGCATTCTGCGTCGCGATCGTCGAAAATTCCTTTTGCGACACTTCAGCAGCGGCAGCGAACTCGACCGCGTCGTCGAACGTCAAATCTTTTTTTAACGTGAGTGCCTGTTGCACTTGCTCATTCTGGAGGCCACAAAGAAAGCGATTTCTTAATTCGTTAGTTTTGTCGGCGAACTCACAGTTTTGGGCCAGGTCCTGAAGAGCGAGAGAATACTCCAGCACGGTTTCATTCGGCAGTCGATCACGGCGGTGAAAACGGCGAATTTCTCCCAGCACGAGCGGCTTCGCGCGTGCATTTTTCTGCATCAAGGCCACTAGGTCCGCGTACTTCAAGTCGGCAGCTTCCTTCGGCGCCGCGAGCGTGTCCAGCTGCTTAAACGTCGGCATGCCGACGTACGACAGCAGCGTGTGGACCTTCTCCTGGTCATCGACGATTTTGTTACAAGCGAAAATGCTCGTCATTCGCTTGCAATACAGGCCCCAATCCTCTGTTGGATCGTATTCCCGCGGTGTCCCTTTTAGAGCTGACATTTTGATGGCAAAAGTCGGCGTTGAGTACGAAAACGCGAGGAAAACGTGACAATGGAACGTAGGCCTAACGTCGGGACGGCGTGGTCAGCAACGGGCCGAAAAAGTGGTCAAAAAGTTCGAAAAACACGAAAAAACTTGCGTCGCTACTGGATTCATTAGTTGCACGTGGATTTCGGATCCTTATCTCGTCGCCATTTAGTATATATCTTACTAATAACAAATTATGTTGAGGATGGTTGAAATGAAAGGTCAGTCATATTAGGCTAAGAACTAACAAGTGCTTTATTCGGGGTCAAGCTACAAGGTGGCGCTGGGGGTACAGCGCCTGAGGCAAAGATAACGTCACTACACAAAACATGCAGTGAAGTCCGAACACAGCAGCTTAAGTGTATACCGGCGATGCGTTGTTTTGTGGTGGGGATTTGCCTCGATAATTGATCTTTTCTCTTTGTTTGCAATATTTTTTTGGCCTTTTTTGTTGATTTTTCGGTTTGAAATTGTTTTTTTCCGGTGTAATTTAAGTGGTGGAAGGTTGTTGGCGTGTGTTGAGGGTAATTTTGGCGGTTTTTGGGTCGGGATTTGGGGTTTGATGCAGCGGATAGCGCATGCGAATCGCCGTCGACCGTAGCATTAGCAATTGCAACGTGCCGCGCTATGCCACACAATGTGCCGCCGCGATAGGCCATCGAATCCGAATGTGTGTGATGCGAAACGCGAGTACGCGCGCGGAGAACGCGCGGCAATGCTAGCAACAGGAGCGCAACTGCCCAAGAAATTGCTCAACAATAAAAGGCACGTGGAAGCACGTGCCTGAAACAATAGGCACTTCAAATAAAGTTATTGTTAAAAAACGGGCTTGAAAACCAACAATTACACAATAATTAAGGGGCAAGAAATGAACTTTGCTGCAATGCAAAGTTCTCAAAATACAGAGAAATGAAAGTTACACTTGTATAAAGAATTGACAATGTTTGAAACCAATAAAAACTACAAAAACACACTTGTAAAAAACCCAAAACAACCCCCAGAATGAATTATTTGACTCAAATTAACCCTAAAACGGTCTTGGAGGTCGTGCAGACGACAGAGAACGGATCGGAAGGTTGCTAAAACCTGACGCCAAAACTAGCAATGGGACAGCTAGTTAGAAAACAGCTTTTTCATCAATCATGAACGCTGAAAACCTCACCCAGGGGTAGAAAATGATGGAGAGAACGTTTTCGCCATCTAAAACGGTCTAAAACGGGTCTAAAATGCCTAAACCGGCGCCTGGAACGTGGCGCAGTTGTTGGGTCAAATATTGTCAAAAATCAGTGGAAATTTGTCAAATACTGGCAAAAATCTGCTGAAATTTGTCCAAAATTGCCAAATTTTGGCGCAAGTTACGTGAGGTTTGCGCGCATCCAACTATGACGAAAAATCCATGCGTGTGCACGCGCGATTTACTGGCGCGTTGGAAGCGTTAAAATAAATTTTTCCAATATCTAACACAATTTGCACCGAATTATGGCAATTTTTGACAAATTTACATGGATTTTTGCCAGTATTTGACAAATTTCCACGGATTTTTGACAATATTTGACAAATTCCAGACAAATTTCAGACAAATTTCAATTAATTTTAGAAATTTTATGAGAAATTTCAGCAAATGTTTGAGGATTGAGGAAATCTTCTGAAATTTGTCAAATATAGGCAAAAATCTTCTGAAATTTGTCAAATACAGGCAAAAATCTGCTGAAATTTGTCAAAAATTGCCCAAATTCCGTGCAAGTTTTGCAAGTTTTGCGCGCATCAAATCGTATGCGCGCCTATACTATTGCACGAGCGCATTGACGCGTGATGAACACCGACCACGTTTACGAAGTGAATTCGAGCTACAAAAGTATCGAGTCGCCATTCTATGATGGAAAAAAAAAATTAAGTGTAAACAAACAAAATAAAAACTTTAATATACAAGAAACGTACAATTCCACTCAACTTTGTTTCAAATTTTATTTATTGGATCATTGAAAATAAACAGTAGTGTTGTGCACTGTACGCTTAAGTGTATACCGGCGATGCGTTGTTTTGTGGTGGGGATTTGCCTCGATAATTGATCTTTTCTCTTTGTTTGCAATATTTTTTTGGCCTTTTTTGTTGATTTTTCGGTTTGAAATTGTTTTTTTCCGGTGTAATTTAAGTGGTGGAAGGTTGTTGGCGTGTGTTGAGGGTAATTTTGGCGGTTTTTGGGTCGGGATTAGTGTTTTCTGCGATTTTTTATCGGTATTTGGGGTTTGATGCAGCGGATAGCGCATGCGAATCGCCGTCGACCGTAGCATTAGCAAGTGCGCGCGCAAGTTAAATGTGTACAGGACTGTGAGAAAATAAAACGTGTGTGGAAGAGTAAATGTTCTTTGGTGATCGCCATGAGTTCGTACTTTGTCGTGGGCGCGAAATGTGTGTGATATATATGCTACTATGCGTGATGTAGCGCCGTCAGCGCGTTTCAGCACGCGATGTAGCGCCCTGAGCGCGTCCAAATGCGTACAGGTGTTCGACAGATGTGCCAGGGCTTCACGTGCATACGCGAAACATAAACATGAAGAAAACAGAAAAAACCGTTGTGTGTGATGTTTATAAAGACACATTACACAAAGAATACTACTCTTCATACAAAAAGCAATAAACTTTATACATATTGCAATAAACTTACAAAATGGTAAAAATAAAATACTGGAAAACATGGCCTTGAATAATAGTGGAAAACATGGCGTACTGCCTTGAATACCCCCTTGAATACGTCGCACCGCATCATCTCGCCTCACTTCTCGTCTTGGAAATAAATAAACGCCCCGGCGTTTATTCGAGGCAATGTCCAACTTGGGCTTTCATTCGCGCCTCACATCCCGCCTTGGTAATAAATAAACGCCCCGGCGTTTATTCGAGGCACATCACCCACACCTCCCCGGCGTTCAAACGAGTAGCTGCGCGTATTTGACCCCGGTTTTTATTCTTTCAAATTGTCGTGTGTTTTCAAAGTTCTTAATTTGTTCAAAAACAAACAAAATGGCTATTTGTTGATTTTTAATTGATTTTATCGATTTCTGTTCGTTTTTTGCTGGTTTTTAATCGATTTTTCTGTATTTTTGATCAATTTTTGCCAATTGTAATCGTTATTTGTCATTCTGAATTGATTATTGTCAGGTTTCAGTCGATTTTTGTCGATTTCTGATCAATGTTTATACATTTCTTATCATTTTGTGTAGATTTCTGTTGAATTTTAATCATATTTCTTCGTTTTTATTCAATTTTTGTCCCATGCTCCGCGATCAGTTCGAATAATTGACACCATACTGTGCTTTTACTCATATTCAAGATGGCGTCGCAAACTCAAGGTCGAATTCCGCTGAATTCATTTATTGCGACTGTTTGCGCTCCATACATGCGAAAAGGATTATGGGAAAAATCCTCAATGCAGGTCATTTTGGTGTCAAATGAGCGAGGAAGGCTGGAGATAAGGAAAATTGGTGAAATTTCAAAAAAAAGCTAAACAATCAAAATTTACATGAAGCTCAATTTTTCTAACTGGAAATGCATGTATCGTCAATTTCGGGATATTTTAGGGGTGAAATTGACTGGGAAGGGACCCCCACATTCCCCATGCGTCAACGCGCGCGTTGACGAAATTCAAATCCAGGTTTTCACACAGCCCCACGTTATTTTCGGGTTCCAATTGCCGTATTGCCGTATTGCCTCAAATAAACGCCGGGGCGTTTATTAATTTTCATTAATTTTCCAGACCGGAAATGAGGCGAGGTGATGCGGTACGATGCAAAATTGCGAGATGTAGTTTGCTTTATTTGTTAAAACAAATTAGGCGTCACTAATTCACCTGTATTAGGGTTTCAATGTGTGAAATTTCAAAATTTATCGGTTCCGTCAAAACGCCATTGAAAAGTTACATTTTTATAACGTTTCAATGATGAAAACGGCCATTTTTGATGAAAAACAGCCATTTTTTATAGAAAAAACGACGAAGAAAGCCATTTTCACTATGAAAAATGGCTGAAAATGACCATTTTGACGAAAAACGGCCATTTTTACTACGAAAAATGGCTAAAAATGCCACTTGAGTGAGTGCAAGTACATTTGGTGATGTACTATCGCGAGCGCGCGCGTTTTTGTGCAGTACAATGTGCTGATTAAACCAACAGCATTATAGAGTGATTACATTGTTCATTTGTGTTTTTAAGTTACAAAATGGTACAAAATCATAAAATAAACTTGTAAAGTGCAATTTCTGCGGATTGATCAAAATCCGCAAAATCCGCCGCAAAATTGCGAACAGGGGATCAGCATATAGGCAGCCGTAATGTTAAAAATGGGGTCCCTTTCGCACTCCGCAAAATCCGCATGCGCGCCATAAGGTTAATTTTAAAAGAAAGAAAACCTTTAGTTTTGGTTTTGGTTTGCCACGACGCCATTCCGCGAACACTTCCTTTGTTCTAGTTTTTTGGCGGCCTTGACTCCGAGGTGAATCTGGGTCCACTCTCGGGTTTTTAGCCAGCCTTAAATCAACAATAAAACAGAAAGAAATATATCAGTCACACGTCACGCTCCAATTTGGGTTGGATGTAACAGATTCAAAGAATTATGTGATCTCTCTGGGGAAATCACACTAATTTACCTGCAACGGCGGTTGTTCGTCCCAATTCTCATCTTCTTCTGCATTTACGATTAGGCCGTCGCTCTCGTCTCTCGACGATGCGCTCGGCTCTAATCGTGGGTTGCGTCGATCGGCCATTTCAATTTAGGAAAATGAAGTTTTTTGAGAGGTCTTTGTTTTCTCTTTGGGGGAGAAGCAAAAAACACGTCTCGTCGTGTTAAAAACAGTCGGAAACTGGGCCTATCGACGCTGAGAATTGTGGGTCTCGAACGCGTCTCGTATTTTGCGAGATCCGCCGTGCTGGCAATGACGCTACGGGGTCGACCGCGTGGTTTCATTGTCATGTGGTCGCCCGATACGTCATAACTTCTCGTCTGTTAGTGGTGACTGCGACAATTCGTTGCGAAGTTTGGACTTAGCCAAATTTTCGCGTCTCAACATGTGCAGCAGCTCTCGTAAGTAAATCTTTTTATTTTACAAGGCCTCCGCTCCATGTTATCACATTTTCTTTTATTTTTAGTTCTTCCCCACGACTTTGCCGTCCCGAATGAACGGATTATTGCTTCGTCGTGGTCGAAGGTTGATTTTCGACGTGCTCGTAGATCGTGACTCTACTTGCTCGTTCATCTCCGATGTGTTGGCATTTTTCTCATTATTAATTTTTTTATTTTCCATTTCAGAAGTACATTGTTCTGCTTCCTCCCTCTCCGAAATTGCTTGCTCCGGCTGAGCTGGAGCCTCGTCGGCTGGGGATTCGGCGTCGAAGAATTCATCCTCGCTCTCCGCTATATTTTCAGCTTCATTTGTTTTTTGGAACGTGTCGACCACGGTGCCCCCTTGGCCGCTGTGTGTCTGACCTTCCAGCCAAATTTCCTGTGGAAATTCTGGCAGATATGGCCTTAAATCTCGGCCATGTATCGACTGAAAATTTTTGTTGTCCTCTAAACGACGCAGTTGGTATGCGTTGCCGCCGTGTTCGGCCACAATTACATAGGGACCGTCCCTCTTGTCGGCTAAACCCGCGGCGATGCCCCTCGCTGCATTGGACAACGTGTGTGCCTCCTTCCACACTAGATCGTTCACTTTAAAGTTCGCGAAAGCGAGATCGCCTTCCTTATCTGCGATTCGCTCTCTCATGTTGAAAATATGCGCCATCATATGCTGGTATGTGTCGGATATAGTCTGTTCCAACCGGCACACGTACTCATGTGGGCTCGATGGGTCTAATACGTTAACAGCTTCGGCAACGCGTGGGTCCCATGGCATCCTTAATTCGCGGGCGAAGTTGAGGTACGCCGGTGAGAATTCGCGTGTTCTTGACACGGTTGAGCGAATGCTGAAAGCGATTTCTCGCAGGTATTCGTCCCATCGATTGTGAATATCAGTGAATACTGTCAGCGCATATTTTATGTCTTTATTTAATCTCTCGACTGGATTTGTCTGAGGATTATACGTGGAGGTGTTCGATGCATCCATTTTAAATTTTCTACAGAAGTCTTTGTATATTTTTGCTCGGAATTGGGGGCCGTTATCCGAAATGAGTTTTCTGGGAAACCCAAATCGCATTGCCACGTCGTAAAGGCACTCGACTATATTTTCAGCCGAGGGCTTCACGAGGGCGTACAGCTCCGGCCATCGGGTGGCCACATCCATAATTACGAGAATATACATGTTCTTGTTTCCAGTTGCGGGCTTGGGGCCCATCAAGTCAATGCTTAAGCAGTCAAACGGTGCGTAGGGTCCGAGTGACATGGCGTTTCTGGCCACTTTATCTCGCGGTCTGCACGCTTGGCACCGGGGGCAGTGTCGGATAAATTTCGTTATCTTTTGCCGCGCGCCCGGCCAGAAGAAAAGTTGTTTTACTCGATAAAGGGTTCTCGCTATGCCGGAATGGCTGGCGAGCGGGTGTCCGTGCATCAGCCACAACAGTCGGGTGTGCAGCGATGCCGGTACGACCACCTTAACCGAGTTTCCCGCTCCGCTGAGGTCGTCTTGAAACGTCGGGTGGTATTTTACCAGGAGTTCATCATCTATGAGGTAGCTTGTTGCTTCTTTGACGAACTGTTTTCGGCGGTGTGGGTTTGTCTTCCCTTCCGGAAATTCGCCGTTTAGCAAATATTGCGTTATAATTTGACATTTTGTGTCTGCTGCCTGGTGTTCGACGAACTCACGTCTCGTGGGTGGAGCATATTGCGTTTTTTCTTCAATTTTTGCTGTGAAGGCGCGTAGTAGTGTTTTGTGGGTTTCTCCGGGGGGCGGAGATTGAATTTCGGATGTTGAATCGCTCGTCCCAGCTGGCTGGTACGTTCGGGTCCAAAAACCACAAAACGTTCTATCTTCGGGCTCCATCACTGGTAGCTCGTTCGCCTTCCGCAAGCGCCATATTCTCCGTGGAGTTGGGCAGTACAAGAGATGGGTGTCGTCCTCGCCGTCGTCGTCTGGACCCTGGGGGTCAGATGCTGGGGCTCTTGAGAGGGCGTCGGCCACATGATTGTACTTCCCGGGGCGGTACGTAATGGTTATGTCGCACGCCATTAACTCCAGTTGCCATCGCGCGAGCCGGCCTAAGGGTTCTTTGAGCTTCATCAACCAGCTTAGTGCCTGGTGATCTGTCTGAACCTCGAAGTTCGTGTACTCCAGATAGTCGCGAAATTTCCGAACTGCCCAAATTACGGCTAGGCATTCTAGTTCCGTTGCCGTGTAATTTTTCTCCGCGCCCTGTATTTTTCTGCTTATAAACATACAGGGTACTTCCTGCGAGGTTCCGTTGTACACGTGGGTCTGCAGAAGGGCTGCACCCAGTCCGATTTTACTCGCGTCGGTGTGCAACACGAACGGTCGGTTTAGGTCCGGCAATGGCATCTTTTCGACGTCAGCCAGCATTTGCTTGATAGTGCTAAATGCGGCCTCGCACTGGACCGTCCACTCAAACTCTTTATCCGTTCGTAAGAGATCGTTATAGGCGCGGCCACCTCAGCCAGACCAGAGAGTAGTCGGCCGAAGAAATTGACCATGCCCATGAATCTCTGGACACCTTTTATATCTTCGGGGGCGGGGAATCCGTTTATTGCTTTGACCTTTTCGGGGTCAATCGCGATTCCCTCGACTCCTATTCGATATCCTAGGAAGGCAAGCTCTTTTCTGCAAAACTTGCTCTTCCCTGGATGGATGTGGAGTCCCGCCTTGGCTAGGCGAGAGACCACTCTATCGATGTGGTCTATATGCTCTTCGAATGTGTCCGACGTTATTATGATGTCGTCGAGATACGCCCACACGAAGTCGTGAAGCATATCTTCCAACACGCTTTCGATCAGTTTTTGGAACGTGCTCGGGGCGTTTACAAGCCCGAACGGCATCACGTTGAACATTAATCTTTCTATCGGGGAGTAGAAAGCCGTTTTTAGTTTGTCTTCGGGTTTTAGCTCCACTTGCCAATACCCTTTTGACAGGTCCATGGTGGTTACCCACTTGAATGGGCTCAGCTCCCGGAGAATCGAGTCTATAGACGGCATCTGAATCGGGTCTATAATTGTTATCGCGTTCAGGGGGCGATAATCAATGCATAGTCGAGGTTCCGAGCCTGGACGCATTACTAGGACGATCCGCATGGCGTATTCGCCCAGGGCTTGCGTTACTATGCCCTTGTCGAGCATGTCTTGGCACATTTGCGTCACAATGTCTCTTTTCTGGGGGTTCATCCCCTTGTAAGGCACTCGAATCGGCTTGTCCGTGGTCAAGACTATCTCGTGGACTGCTTCCGTTGTTCGACCGGGTGTCTTGGTCAGAATTCTTTCATGTTTCCGAAGCACTCGCCTTAGTAGCGATGCCTCGTTAACACGCAGTGCTGCCTCCTCGACCAGTGTGTCCACGACGTTACTCCTCTGTAATTCCAGAGTGAAGGCTGCGAAATCGTAATCTTGGACGAATTTTCGCAATCCTCTTCCGTATTCCTCTTTGTCCTTGGCTTCGTCCAGTAATTTTTGGGGAACTACGGGGACTAGCCGTTCTCCCTCGGGACTTATCCAGTTCCATGAACGGGTTATCGGGTTTGGCTGAATTTTCAGTTTTGCCATGATATCCATCCCTAGGAGGAATACTTTGTCGTGGGATGGCAAGACTATGAAGGGATGGGACAGGTTCCCCCCTTTCCAGTCGATCATGATGCGAACTACGCCCTTTGGCTTGACGTAGCCGTTGGCGGTGAGTAATTCTACGTTCGCGTTCACTTGTGCCACTTTTTTTTCAATATCCAAGTCCTTTACTATATCTTCGGATATGAATGAGCGGTCCGCTCCCGAGTCCAGCAGACCGAACATTTTCTGATTCTCTATCTCCACTGGTAGCATACACAGAGTTTCGCAATGTGCTTTCGTGACATTGCAGTGAAATACGCGTAATGTCTGGGGCTCAACCTCCAGATTGAACGGAAGGTCCGTCCAATCCATGTCGACGTCCGGTTTCGTTCTCACTTGCATACTCGTTAACGTCACTTTTTCCTCCTTCTTCGGAATGGTCTGTATGCGGTCTTTGATCTGTGCCTCTGCCAAGGCATGACCTGCGGGTCCAGTGTGATATTTCTTCTTTTTAATTTCCGCGGCTGGCGCAGACGAAGCTGAATTTATTTCGGCTACGCCTGCGCTTGGGAGTTTTTTGCCAGATTAGTATTTAACTCCATCATCATTTTCATCAGGGTTTGCATGATGTCCTTTTCTTTGACGGTTTTTTCGCATTTGTCTGAATAGTGACCGTATTCTCCGCAGCTGTAACATTTGATGTTACTTTTATCCCCTGTGGGAGTGAATCCCGGTTTTTTGGGGACGAAGGGCGTCGGGAATCGTCTTTTTCCTCCCAATGCCCCTCTCGCTTTTGTTGCCTGCACGTGTGCTCTGAATTGTGCGATTGCTAAGGCCCGGTGCGCGTGGTGCAAATAGGGACCTTGATCGTCGCATCCCGTTGATAAGTTTTCGAGGTGTTCATTTAGGGCTTCCTCGTCGCTTGACGCTGGCTCCTCTTCTTTAGTCGTGGCGAGAGGTGTTGTCTCTTCGACTTTCTCCATCTGGGTGGAGTCCGTCGAGGTCACCTGCATCGCTGTCGCTGCCGGTGCTTTCTTTGGGGCAGCTATCGGGTTGGCTGGAAGAGTACTGCCTGCTTTAGGCGTCAGCATTCGTCCGAAGGATGCTTCGGTGAGACTCATTATGCCGCTCAAATATTCACTTGGCCTCATTAATTTCTCTGAGGTCTTGTGACGTTCGGCGCTCGTCTGCAACCGTTTCTCGTGTGCGTCAGCTTCTTCCGGGGGCAGAGTGGCGTAATACCGCTGTTCTATTTCTAACGTGTTTGTTAGAAGATAGTTACTGACATCTTGGTAATTGCCAGTGCGGGGTGCACGCATGTCCAGCAGAATTCTTTGCGAGTGGGCCGATAATCCTCCGTAAAAGATCATCGTAAAACCAGCGGGGTTTATTTCATACGGCGCTCTTGCAAACAGTAGTTTCGCTCGGGCGTCGTAGTCGGCTAATGTTTCTCCTGGGGCTTGTCGTAGACCACGTAATTTGTTACTGATCTCGTCTGGAGTCTCGCCGTATCGGAGATCGAAACGGACGAGAAAATCGTCCCAGGTTGGGTTTTTCAGTCCCTGATACCATTCTCGAGCTGCCCCCGTGGTTAGCTCCACTAGACCGTGGGTTAGCATGTCGGCGACGGTGGCCTTTGTCGCTTTCTTGATACGCATTACTTCGTCCAGGAAGCGGTCTCCGGCCTTCCACGAACCGTCAAACCGCGTTTGAATATAGTGTTGCCAACGGATGTTACCCGTGGCCTCACCGCTTGGTTTGTTGCGTACGCCATATTTGCGCTTAACCCTTTCTCCTGCGCGGTTATGCTCGTCGCCTGGATGGCCTAGATCAATTCCTTCTCTTCTGAAAGAGTTCAGCAGGGCTCGGCCTAGCTCAGCCATCGTGTAATGGCGGCCAGATGAGTCCTGAAAGTTCCCTTCTTCTGAGCGAGGGTTGGAGCTTCGGGAAGAGCGGTTTGAAGCATTCGGTCGGTTCGACCGGTGCCCATCGCTGCCCTCTCGACTCCTCCCTGTAGATGGTCGACTCGGGTTGTCGTCGTCTGACGAATCGGAGGGCTCGGAGGGATCTCCTTGGGGGTGAAACCTCGGCCCTCTCGGTGGGGTCTCTCCGCCAGCCTTCTTCTGTTTCGAGCCTCCGGATGGCGGCGGCTCCTCTCCGTCGTTGTTCTCGTAAAAAGAATGCCATCTGTTCTCCTCGCTTTCGGGATGTTCCCGGTTTTTATTCGCGTTTTTCTTTTCGAGTAGCGCGTCGATGGCTGCTCCCGTCTCGGATCTTTTTGAGGGGTGACGGTCCTTTGTTTTTGGGACCGGCCCGTCTTTCTTTTCAGATTTCCCTTTTTTCGCTGCTTTCGCCGACTTTGTTTTATCTTCTCCTGTGTCGGTGTCAGAGCCGCTGGGGGGTTCTGGTTTCCTTTTCAGGTTTTCTTCCTTTTTCTTTCTATCCGAAACGTCTTGCTCATACTCTTTTTGGAACTTTTCTGTTTCTTTTTCCCAGTTTTCGGCTTCCCATCTTTTTTGCCCATCTATTATGGCTTGCTTCTTCGCTTTGTACTCTTCGGTCCATCTGTCTCGTTCCCACTCTTCTTTCTCTTTCAGAAACTGTTCTTTTTCTTTTCGGGCTTCCTCTTCTCTCAGCCTCTCGCGATGTTGTTCTTCCCATTTCTGGTGTTGTAGAATGGCTTCTTTTCGCAACATTTGTAGCTTTTCTGCTTTTCTTTGAGCTATGAGGGCTTGAAATTGGTCCTCGTATTCTTGAGCTTCTCGATGTCGCCCTTCTACTGTGGCGTTCCATTCTTTTCGAATTTTAGCTTCTCGTTCTTCCCTCATTTTTTGGACCAGTTTCTCTGTTCTCTCGGTGGTCCTTCCTTCACGCTGTTCCCTTTCTTCCTCTTCTTTCCAGAGTTCTCGTCTTTCCGCGCTCAGCCTTTGTTGGCGATTAATTGCCTCTTGTCTGGCTTCTTCGCGGGCTTTCTCTCTGGATTCGCGAAGGGCTTTGTTGGGGTCTGGTACGAAACCTCCGGTGTCACTGGGCGTTACCTGGGGCATGGGCGTCTCCGCTGCTGGTCTTGCGACCGGCGTCGGGGCTTGTGCCGCACAGATAGCGTCAGTGAGTAGAGTAATCGATTCCCAGACTGACGTCCCTACTGGAATGTCTATCATCGCTTTCAGTTGGGCAGCTTGTTGCGTCAACCGAATTAGGTGAGATACTTCGAAGGAAACAACTGCAGGACTCGCCGTAACTCGGGGGGTTATCGGGGTCCCGCCGTCGTTTTTCCGTGGGGTTTGCTTTACGGACGTCTGAGCCGTTGGTGGCGATGGGTTCGTGCCGACCGTGGCCGTTTTCTTTGGAGTTTCATTCGTCTCCTCGGCCATTAATATCGATACTCGTCCCGGTGATACGTCGTGAATTTCTTCTCGATTTTCTGGGGCTTCCGTATCGGTATCTTCGAAGGTTGGCATATTCAAGGGAACCCGCTCTCGCTCTGGCCCGTCTAGGGCCGCGAGCGATGCAGCTTGCTCCTCTTTCTGCGCCTTCGCTCTCCTTTTGTTCGCTCGGGCTTTCGCCTTTGCGGACATTTCAGGGACGGGACCATCCGACCTTATGTTGGCTTTTGTTCTCCGAGATTTGTGATATGCAATTGATTATTGATGTTACACATGTTTGATTTGTAATTATTTATGATTTTATAGTTTATTATCATGTAAACATTGATGTATCAATTGGGTTACCGTAGTTGGGGTTGTTTTTTAACTGCTTAGCAACTGTTGTTATTACTTGTTCTCTTGTTGTTGATTTTTCTCCATGCTTGCATGAGATGATTAAATCTTGTTCTTTTACTCACTTTTGGCCTGGAATTTGTTCATCAATCCATACTTTCAACATGGTAGCAGAGGATTAGAGTTCATTCCATCACTGTGAGTTGTTCATGTTGAATTTTGGCCAAGTTTTTGTCAAAATTCCATGAATTTTCGTTCATCTTATCCTGCTGATCGATTACTCGCTCCTGGCAAAATGGCCGACCTCGTTTCTTCATGCCTGCTCACCCGACGATTTTGATGCTTTTTCTGCAATTTGCAACGGATTTGAACGCTGCAAATTTTCGTGGGTACTGTCCAGGGCTTGTAAAAGGATCGTGGATACTTTTCTTGATGGATTTCCGTGGATTATCGCCGATGATCGCCGCAGATTCGCCCGATCGCGATGCACCAAATTCCGAGTGATTTTCGCCACGATTTTCGCGTGTTTCATCGAGTTTTTGACTGTGCCATCCAGTATCTGCTTGTGTTTAGCAGTGTACGTGTTATACAGACGATTGTGAGTACTTTTCATCATGTTTTCCACGTTTTTCGGGCCGATTTTCGTTGTTTTTGCGCCATATGCCCGTGCGCTTCACGAGGATCTTCTCGCCGAATTTTAACGTGCTTTTCATCGAATTTAGTGCTTTTTCGTCGATACTGTGTTGTGCCAGGGATTATTAGATTATTCCACTTGTTTCCACAAGTGTTGTGAGTACTTTTGGATTGATTTGTGTACTTTTTGCGATGTTTTCGGGTCAATTTCGTCCCGCACACGTGAAGTGATGAGTGAACATTTCTATGATCGCCGTGTTTCCTGCTTCACATCGCTAATTTGCTTCATTTGAGCATTTTTCTGATTATTTTATATATTTTTCAGACATTTTCTGCATTTTTACGTGGAATTTTCGTCGATTTTCATCCAGAATTTTACCGTACGACGTGTACGAAGCGGCAGACGTTTGCCAACCATTTTGCTGAGATTTTCGAGGATTTTCGTCGAGTATCCCAAGAGATTCTGCGAGATTCTCCTCATTTTCTTCCTTATTTTTCGTGAAAATTTGTTAAATATTAAGTTTCGTGAAACTTTGTATAAGATTAAGGTTTTTGGTAGGGACCTGGTGTAGGATCCTGGATTTGTATTTGTTAGTGGATTTAATTGCCCTAACAGATACAAATCTTTGCCTCGGTCATTGCACTTTGACCGTTGTATTAATTTGCCGTGCCCGACAGTGGAGTATCCGGGGGCTATAGGGCCATTATTTCCCGACAACTCCTAAACGGCCACTGTTTAGTTGGGTTGGCTAGCAACCTGAATAGCCCAATTCTGGTTTTCCGCCTCGAACAACGATACCGCGCGTTCTCCTGTCACCTCGACCAAACTTTTCGTAGAACCGCTCACTTATATCGCCATGGCGGATACCGGCAAATCTCACCAATTTTCAATTCCACGACTGAACTCCGATAACTACGAATCTTGGTCCCGAAATATCCAATTTTTGCTCTTGGAAAAAGGAGTAGATGACTTCATCTCCGAGAATCCTCCGGTCAAAGACGAAGCCTGGGATCAGCCTCGAAAACAGCTTCACGACGACCGTTCAAAGCGTGCAAAAGCCTTGCTTGGCTTGTTTGTCGAGTCCCAATATCAGGACATTGTTCTTGCTGCGGACTCCGCACATGACGCCTGGGTAGCCTTGAAAGCGACATTTCAGCCGACTTCTCTTGCCCGAATTGCTAAACTCCGCCGAGATTTCCTGATGATGCGTTTACTTCCGAATGAAGACATGTCAGTTTTCATTAGCCGTGTCACCAAAGCCCGTGCCGTTTTGAAGGACTTGGAAGTCACATTTTCGGATTCGGATGTCGCTTATCAACTTTTGGATTTGTTACCAGATTCGTACGAGGCGACCGTACAAACAATTTATCATTGGTCTAAAGCGGATTTCACATTAAAGGGAGTCTCCGACCATCTTCTCTCCGAATTTAATCGTTTGAAGATGAAGAATGCAGATTCGGGGTCATCGACTAGTTTACAGTCAGCGAGTTCGTCTTCGAGTGCACCGACGAGAGTTTTCAAGCCCTTGTCACAAATTCAGTGCTTTAATTGCAAGGAAATGGGACACTATGCGAACAAGTGCCTCAAACCTCGAGTCCAGGGCGTTGCCTCTTCCAACTCGTCTACCAATCGTGGTCGCCGATCTTCGTCTCGGAACCGCAAAAGTGGACGCGGTAATGCAACACCACCTGCCCCGAGTGCTCAAAGTGTTTCAAGTGCAAGGTCCGGTTTAGGTTTCTTTGCACGGTCAGAATCCAACGTCGCATCGACTTCGTCTTTGGAATGGCTAATTGATTCGGGTTCATCTGACCACGTGTGTTGCCGTCGTGATTCTTTTTCGACGTACAAGCCCGTTTCGAATTATTTCATCATTTTGGGTGAAGGCCGTTCACGAGTTGATGGTATAGGTGACGTGGTTTTGCGGATTGGTCGTGGTGGCGCGAAAGGAGAATTTCCCGTCACAATGCATAATGTTCTTCATGCCCCCGCTTTTTCGCGTAATTTAGTCAGTTTGTCAAAAATTGATCGCGCCGGACTACATTTTGTGGCTTCAAATGGTTTAATGACCATTTTTGATCCGTCCGACAAAGCCAAACAATTTCTTTTGCATGCCAAACTGAAGGATGATTTATATTCCCTTCAGCATGTCTTGCCCGCAGATTCTACATCTGCGCCGCTTCCTGCGCTTACGGCCACCTCAGTGGTCAAGCCGGTCCTCTCTGCGCAGACTATAAAGCCTGCTCGGCATGTCACTTTTGCCGAGGGACCTGCTTTATCCCCTCCTTGTAAACCCCCGAAGGGGAAGTTATCCGATTTAGAGCTTTGGCACCGGAGATTTGGGCATTTTAATACCGAAGGTTTACACTTTTTAGCGAAATCTCCGAATGCTTCCGGAATCGATATTTCGACTTCCGCATTTCCGGCATGTGCCGTGTGTGCTCGTTCTAAATCCACCCGAGCCTCGTTTCCGAGTGCAAAGAATAGAATTTCCAGTAAGAAGCCTTTGGATTTAATCCATATGGACGTTTGGGGAAATTCCCCAACTACTTCCGTGGGTGGCGCTCGTTATTTATTAACGATCGTGGATGACTTTTCTCGCTATTCCTTTGTTGTCCCTATGAAAACGAAGGGGGAAGTTTTTGAAGTTTTTAAACTTTTCCATGCTCGGATGGAAACATTATGGGGGGCTGGCTGCATTAAAGCAGTCAGAACCGATAACGGGATGGAATTTTGCTCTAAAAATTTCGAAAATTTCTTGCTCCAGCGTGGCATCAAGGCACAGCGCACGAATGTTTATACACCTGAGCAGAATGGCGTCGCGGAACGCCTTAACCGCACCTTATTTGAGGGCGTGCGTTCCTTGTTTTTGATGTCATCTTTGCCTCGAGAGTTGTGGGCTGAGCTCGCGGTTTCAATGATTTATCTCAAAAATCGCTTTCCACATAAATCTCTGAATAACCTTGTCCCCTATTGTCTGTGGTACAACAAGGCTGTTCCACTCAAGCACTTAAAAGTGATTGGGTCAAGGTGTTTCGTGCACATACCACAACAGGTCCGTGGTTCAAAATTCGAGTCTCGAGCCTGGACGGGTGTAGTTGTTGGCTATGCTTTGCGCACGCGAGGTTATCGCGTGTGGTGCCCTAAGCGCCGTGCGGTGTTTGAATCAAAGCATGTTCGTTTTGATGAAAACTGCATGTGGGGACATCCTCGTTTTTATGAGGGTACTGAGGTAACTGATGAGGGAGCTATATCGGTGACATTAGATTCGGATTTCGATTCCGATCCACCTCTTCCTCCACCTCCTCCTCAACGTCCCCCCAATCTTCCTCCGCCTTCTTATCCTCCTCCACCTTCTTATCCTCCTCCTCCACCGCCTGTGGTTACTCGACCTTCAGCGCAAGCGCATCCGTTGCCTACACCTCCTACTATTGCCTCGCCACTAAATCAGCCTCAGCCTTCTACTTCGGCTGTGGGGGGCAAGTGGACTCGCTCCGAGGTGATTCGGCAGTCTGGTGCGACTATGGGAAACACTGATGTGTATTTTTATCCCCCGGATCATACCAGATTACGGAGTCATGTTGACGTTGCGCAATATTGCGCAGATCATCGATTGACATATGACCGTGATAATTTTGACTTTTGCACCCGGAACGTGCCTGTTTGCACGGTTGATCCCCTTCCGGCAGATCCAACTGCTTTTCCTCTTCCTAGTCCTACGGCTTCAGAAGATGAAGCATTAGGGGATTGCTATTCTGCTACACCACGGTACGCGCACTCCTTATTTGCCCAGGTTCCTCGCACCTATAAGGAAGCTATGGCAAGTCCCGACTGTGTCCATTGGCAGAAAGCCATGGAGGAAGAGCTTTCACTCTTCCGTGAGCGAGGTGTTTACGAAGAGGTTGAGAAACCTCCTTCTAATGTGAACATTGTGGGGAATAAATAGGTTTACTACATCAAGCCCGATGCAGAAGGCGTCGTGCGCCGTTTTAGAGCGATGTTGGTTGCCCAGGGCTTTAGCCAAAAGTTCGGAGTCGACTATTCCG
The DNA here is from genome assembly GCA_949358305.1 of Strigamia acuminata. Classification (NCBI taxonomy): domain Eukaryota; kingdom Metazoa; phylum Arthropoda; class Chilopoda; order Geophilomorpha; family Linotaeniidae; genus Strigamia; species Strigamia acuminata. The sequence continues at coordinate 109,668 of CASHSZ010000070.1, read as the reverse complement.
AGGTTTTCAGTCCCGTGGTTAACTATGTGCTTATACGCCTGTTTTTCGTGCTTCTAGTAGTCGTTTTAGGCTGGCTAGATGCACATCTCGATGTCAAGGGTGCTTATTTATATGGCAGCTTAGATGAAGCTATCTTCATGAGAATTCCTAAGGGCTGGGAAACTCCTCAGAATGCCGGTAAGGTATGGAGGCTTCATAAGGCCCTTTACGGCCTTCATCAGAGCGGACGGCAATGGAATTTCCGTCTAGTTGAGGCTTTGCTAGGGATTAATTTCCACAAGCTTCTTGGGATCAATGGCGTGTTTATTTCCAACACTTACGATGCCGTCATCCTTGTTTATGTTGATGATATGGTACTTTTCACCAAAGGACAAGATCCGCGTGATCGAACTGTTAAGGCCCTTCGTGCAATTTTCACAATAACAGATTTAGGTCCGGTATCAAAGTTGTTGGGCGTTCAATTTGATCGCGATGGTGGTAAAATCTGCATCCATCAGCGAGATTACATTGATAGAATTGCTGAGGACTACGGAATTTCCTCCGAGCATTTGTGCAAAGTCCCGATTGCCGTAGGCACGATGGTCAATTGTGCTAGAGATGGTGAACGTGTTTTGAGGGATGATGAATTCCCATATCGGTCTCTTATTGGGTCTCTGCTCTTTCTAGCTTCTCGAACGCGTCCCGATATCCTCTTTCCAGTTATTCTTATGTCGCAATATAACACGTGTTTCACTGGAAGGCACGTGGCCCTTTTGCTACAGATCCTCCAGTATGTGAAGAATACGCGGGAATATTCAATTCAGCTTTCCGCGGTCACTGGAGATATTCTATCAGGGCACTCCGATGCTTCTTGGATCTCAGATCGAGATACAAGAAAGAGCTTCGGAGGTTATACAATTTCGGTGTTCGGGGTTCCCATTTCCTGGGGTTGCTGTAAGCAACGCTATTGCGCCTTGTCCATTATGGAAGCGGAATTCCTAGCGCTTTTGGACGGTGCAAAGGAAATTGTCTTGTTCTTTTACTCACTTTTGGCCTGGAATTTGTTCATCAATCCATACTTTCAACACCTTAGGTGGTAGTCGGAGGTCCTTTTTCCCTTCTCGGGCATTCTCTGCTCGGTTTCAGACGCGGATTGTTCATCTTTGTCTGACATTTTCTTTCGGTAATTCTACGATTTGGGTTATCTTATTGAGAGATCACAAGTTCAGATTTGAGATTTATTTCTAAATCTCGGACAGACCCCCACGTGTCGCGTCCTACTTTGTATAGGTTTAAATAGCGCTAACGTGTAATACTTTACCTGTGATCAATTATGCAAATACCCAAATGAATACCAAATGTATGTAAATAAACAGGTAATTTATTCACCAGGCTTTATGCCTTTAAAATACACTCAGTATACAACTAAAGTCGACTTGGTCAGAGTCGAACAAAGGATTTCTCAAGATGGCGTCGTCGGTTCCGCGTGGTCGGCGGAACAAAGGCGGCGTCTCGAGTTGTCGTTAATTCGTCACGGATTCGTCTTCACGGACGCGGTGGAATGCTCTTTCGAGTCTTCTATCCGTGCCTGTTGTCTAGGGTTTGGTTTAGCGTCGCAGAGGCCTCGTCTAGGAACTTTGGGGTTCCCTACAAAGCACTCGGACACTTACTTCGGCGAATAATCGACTGGGCGATTATTCTGGATGATTTCACAAGGGCTATTCTCGTGCTTTCGCAGGAATAGCTCGCAAGTGACTTCGTGAGAGTTACAGTTTGCACTTTACTCAGCGATCCTCGATCAATCCTAACTTGTAGTTGAAGTTGGCCTGACGGTGAGGTAGTTGCTGTGTTCTTGGTGTCGTTTGTGTAAGTTCTGACTTTAGGCGGGAAACACAGCCTTTTATGCAGTGGGGTGAAGGGCCGGCGATCAACCAATGGGGGCTGACCACCAGCCGCTTCCTCCCCCTCGGGGCGCACACCTGCCATGGGGAGGTGGAGCCAACTCGGGGGGGAACGACTCTTCAATCATAGTGACTCAGAGGACAAGTATCCACCCTGGGGGGACACTTATCCAACTGGGTCACCACAAGCTGGAACGTCACCCAAGATGCAAAATCACATACAGGGATGATAGTAAAAATTGGATCAACAACAATAACGTGGAAAACCAAAAAACAACGATTAGTCGCGATGTCATCGACAGAAAGCGAGATTTTGGCCATCTGCGAATTGCTGAAATCCATAAAATGGGCGCGAGACTTTTTGAGTGAAGTGGGCGAAGGAAGCTGTGTGCAGAGAAAAGTACCAATCTTCACGGACAGTCAACCAGCAATGCAGATTTTGTGCGGTTCGAACCAGTTTGGAAGAACTAAACATATGAACCGACACTTGATGTTCATAAGGGACGAGATAAAACTTGGCAACATTGAATTAATCCATTTACCAACAGGTGACATGATTGCTGATTTCCTGACGAAGGCGGTCGCGAAAGACAAATTCATGGACGGACGCGACGGCGTGAGTCTGAGAGGAGAAGTTAAGATAAACGAGGACGAAGAGAAGAACGAAGACAAAGACAAATAGTTTTAAGTTCGAAATAATATTTTATTCATGTTTTTTGTTTTTGTTTTCGAATTTCATTGAATGTTAGTTTTAGTTTTTCTTAATTCATTTTAAAACTTATAAAAATTTGTAAGGAGGGTTTGTTAGATTTAATCTATTGTTACAAATTGTCAATAGTTTTAACGTTATCAAATGTGTGAACGTTGCACGCACGTAATGCACGTGCAATTGAATTGTTGTAAAAATACCGTAGAGTAAAGACGTGTTTATGTTTCATCCTACCGTGTGCAACTCTCATTTCATTTACTTGGACATTCGAAATCTTTGTGGAACCGAATAGGAACCAACAATAAGGACCAGTCGCACCGCAGTCGACCAAAGCTTTCGTCTCATGGCCATTAATGCTAACGTTGATGTAAGGTAGAGGGCAATTCCAATCCCAAACAGCAACGTGTACTGTATCAAACACCTCAACATCGGGGTTTCCCGAGAAGGGGTGCGGTTCTGATAGTGAGAAGTCTGTGAAGATATCATCATCCATGTCAGATCCACTGGGTGCTAAGATGGAGGCAACCTGGTCACAGGCTTCGGGGAAACTTAATCCTCCGTCGCCTGCTCTGGCTCGTTTTCCGACTTAGACTTTTTCTGTAAGTACCCATTTGCGAGGAACACTGCTTTCGCTAGTTCTTCGGTCAGATGGGCCACGCGTTCTGCAGCCTTACCGGCGAGTTTCTGCTTGATCGTGCATTCCCGCTCAAAATGCGGGCCACCACAATGCCAGCAACCTGCACCGGGGGATGCAATCGCGTGATCTTTTAAGAGGTTAGACGTGGGGCGAGTTGTAGCGGTCTTAGGGGCGTCTGCTTGCTTCTCACTAGGAGTCGCTGCAGGTTTACCCGTTGGAGGCTTCAGCCAACTCCGCGTTCTATCTCCACTCTTTAGGTTCGTGGCGCTTGCCAGTGCGGTATAATCACACTGGTTGGGTCTCTAAACCTTTCCATGGCCAAAGCTGCGGGTGCGAAACGTGCACGTGAGCACTTTTGACCCAGCCAGGAGTGATCCCAGGCCAAAGTGTTTGCCGCCATGTTGCAAGTTTCTTTTGTCATAGCTGCTAAAGCATAATTTATTTTATTTTTATCAGTTATAGGTACCTGCATTTGAATAAACAGTGCGTCCAAATCTGTCCAGATCTGTAGCGCTGTCACATCTTTTGCCTGTTTAACAGTCACCACTTTCGCAAGTAACTGACTATCTGAAGGCACGAAACGGGTTTAAAATGCTATTTCGAACTCATCCCAGGTCTTCACAGGCATCGTTGAATGCCACCACGATAACGCATCTCCTGTAAAAAATCTAGACAGGAATCGTTGGGCCACATAATCAAGCTGTAATTCGGCGAAAGACAAGTTTGAACGCAATTGTATCAAAAAGATCCTCGCCGCAGTACGGTCGCCTGAGAATGGGTCCATACGAATCTGCGAAATGTGTTTTGTTAACTGCTCCACATTCGGTAAACCTTTCGATGTAGGAATAGTGGATTGAGGTTTGGACTTATCTGCCGGTACTTCAACTCCGAGATGCATCGAAACGTCCGCGGCGAGGGGTGGAGTAGTCCACTTCCTAATCTTTTGACCGGCCATAGCTTGCATCAATCGTGGATTGACTGGTTGCGAATCGGTCGGCATAAACGAGTTCGAATCGTCGGAGGCGGAGAGTACTGAACTTACATCCAACTCCCCTCCAGAATCGAGCACACTTGCACCTTTACTGTTAGTAAATTTATATTTCATTTTATTGTTACGCGGTTGAGTCGCGTCGTCTGCCGACCGTCTCAAACCTGCGCGAGTATTATTAAAATCGCTAATACTCGTCACTGTTGGTCCTAAGACCAAATTTATTATCGATATCAAATGTTTATACTTTATATAATTCAATTTCAAATCAGTTATTTCGATGTTTGATGTCTTATTCGTTATATTTCGCTTTCTGCACACATTGTGTGCTGTACCGTATGTAATTCCATACCTGCATAATGTTTTTCAATATGATTTGTTCTTTAATTTAATGTTAAATGCCAATATTTGTCACCAGAGTGCTGCGTCACTCTCATCTCTTTTCCAACATGGCGCTGCACATGGGTTTGTGCAGCTCTCAGCTTTCCAAAGCAGATTATGTAAGATTTTTGCCTTTATTAAATCGTTTTTTATATTTTTAAATATTTGTCTTTGATTTAAAGCACTTTGTGTGCTAGTCTGGCGATTATAAGCGGTCTTAAACCGCGCGCCATTTCCGAAACGTCATTCCGTTATCGGAATTAACCGCCGAGTATTTTCAACGCCATTTTGGCGTCAATTCACGCTTCCAGTCGGCAATTTGCCGACATCTGCGCGCTCCTCTGCTACCAGTTAACTACAATTGGTAGCAGAGGATGGTTCCTTGCTAGTTGGCCATTTATTCCGTTAATTTTTCGACGTGAAATCCGCGAATTTCGCGATTTTTGCGCCGAAATTGATTATTTTCAGGTTACGACGATTTCCGGCCCGAATTTTTCGTTTTTCGAACGTCTACGACGTACCAGCAACGTTCTAGACAGCCAGGGCTGTCTATTCCTTCACTATTTGGCTGATTTTGTCCGAAATTGCGCGGGTTTCGCGAATTTCGAGACAAAATTTGTATTTTTGCAGGTATCATCGATTTTCGGCCCGATTTTCGTCCGCCGTACGTCCACAACGTATCGCCGACGTTCCAGACAGCCAGGGCTGTCTATATTTCCACCGATTCGTTTAATTTTCGTCCGAAATTACGCGGGATTCGCGAATATCGGCGAATTTAAATTTATTTTCAGGTTTTTCGTCATTTTGGATTCGCTTCTCCGCTTAGCACGTTGCGGCGGATACAACGAGAATCCAATACTAGATTATTGGCCGCTTAGTTCCCCGGCGAACGACGGTTATCACCGATCTTTTCAAGCGGACGAAGAGCCTCGAATTTTCGAGAAGAATTCGGACATTAACGTCCGAATTGCGCTTTCTCCAGCTTTTCGAGAAAGCTGCGCCGTGCCTTCATTTGCACGAGGATTGCATCCGCAATTAGATTCGCCTATTTCTCCTTCTTGTCGACATTACTTTGTTAGCATTAAGATAATATTTAAGGCTTTTGGGGGACATTTAGCATCGTATTCGCCCTTCGATCGAATCCGATCAAGCGATTACGTATTCTCCGGTAATGCTTGTCGTGGTACAAGTGAGGTTTCCCGCGGGCCCAGGTGCACCGATCGGACCCTCTCAGACTGGCTACCGGAGGTTTTTGAATTCCTTCAGAAGGAATTGCCCAATTTGACGGTTTCCGCCTCGAAAGTGCTTCGAATCAAGTGTTGTGCTTCATCTTCGTGCAGTGCTACGGTGTCTCCTGTGTGCCATTTCCTTGAGTCAGTGTGTTTCACGCGACGTGTCAGTTTTCCAACGCCACGATGCACAAATCCGGAGATTCATCGAGCAAAATCCCCGTACTCGGAGTTGGAAACTACGAGCAGTGGCAGCGCTAAAGTCCGAGGGCCTTTGGAGGCATGTTACCGAAGATAAAGAAGCCGAACATTTACTAACTTTAAGTGAAAAAGAGAAGGATCGGTACATGACCAAGAAAGATAAAGCCCTCGGCCACATCTATATTCAAGTCAGCGAGCCCAAACGATTGGTTTTAGATACGTGTAACACGCCGAAAGAGGCGTGGGACGCGCTGGCTAAGATTTATGCGCCAAGCTCACGGGCCAGAAGAGCAGCCATGCGTTGGGAGTTTTTAAATCTCCAGATTGGACCCAACGAGGATATGCCGGATTTTATTGCCAGAGTCGATCACTATGTTAGGCAATTAAAGGACGTTAAGGAGGAAACTTCGCCCGACCACCACGCATATCACAGTATCTTAAGGGATTGCCACCTGAGTATGCCCAGGCAACATTCGCAATTTACCATTGGCCGGATGACAAATTTACACCGACTTTGGTTGCCGAACAGTTGATATCCGAACAATCTCGTTTAAGATCGGCGGGTCTGCTTCGAACAACTCCTCCGACGGCTCATGCTTCTGCGAAAGGACAGTTTCGCCAACGCAATAAATCCGGTGCTCGTGATTTGTCAACTATTCGGTGTTTCAATTGCGACCAGATGGGCCACTACGCAAATAAGTGCCCCCACCCTCGACGTGAGAATCCGAACCCGAATCAGTCGACGGCTTCCGTGCAACGCTCCTCGAGAAGCAAGAGTCGAAGACGGAACAAGAACGCCGTCGCCAAGGTCGAAGATACTCGTCCTCGAGGGAGTTCACATCCAGTTCGGAAAGGGACATTTTTCTGCAGTGCACCGCAAGTCGTTGAGCGCCCAGTTGCCCACCTTATGCAATCCAATGAGTGGATTGTTGACTGCGGCGCTACCGACCACGTGACCCATGTACGAGCTTTATTCACCGCTTTTACAAACATTCCGCCTTTCGATATTGAATTAGGCCAAGGCAAATCCCAAGTCACTGGGCGAGGAACAGTTCAGCTTCTTACGTCGATCGACGATGCTGATTGCGTGCTCGATTTAACAAACGTCTTATATGCACCGAATTTTGAAGCCAATTTGATTTCAGTGTCGAAAATCGATAAAACGCGCCATCACATCCATATCTTCAATGGCGAGTTCAATGCTTATCAGACAGATATTCGCACACCGATTATTCGTGCTCGAGAACGTGGTGGACTTTATTATTTGGACGGTTTGTGCTCGGTTCCCATCAGTTCGACGACGGTATCGACAACTGCTCAGCCGACAATTCAACCTGTCAAAACAATGATCACGACAGAAGTGGATTTCGACAATGTTCCGAAACCGGTTAAAGGAAAACAAAAGCAACGGGAAATTACAGACTATCGTTTTGATCCGCCAGCGGTTGAGAGTGTGAAGGCAATTCCCACCCAACCAATTCCAAACCTGACCGATCCTACACTTTTTCCCGTCCTTACTCCTATTCCTCCACCGGTCATTGTCAATCCGACCACACAGTCCTATTCCAATGTTCTGCAGTTAATACCGACTTCCCCTCCTCCCGGCAATTCACCTCCGTTACAGAAGAAGGTAATTGCTAATCCTGCTTCGGTTAAAGACGCCACCGGTCTATGGCACAGTCGTCTCGGTCACCTGCATACTAATGCAATGAAGCTTCTGGCAGCCAACGACCAAGTTTATGGTCTGCAACCAGCTGAAGTCCAACAAGAATTGTCGTGTAACGACTGCAGAATTGCTAAATCGACCAGAGCTTCACATAAACCGGACCCGAATCCCTGTACATCGAAACCTTTGGATCTTCTACACATGGATTTGTGGGGGCCAGCCCCGCTCACATCACTGGGCGGTTCGGATTATGTTTTCACCATTATCGACGATGCCACACGTTATACGTGGATTATCCCGTTGGCCCAGAAGTCGCAAACCTTTGGGGCATTCAAAGACTTTGTCGCCCGCGTTGAACGAATTCAGAATACGCGTGTGAAAGCGATTAGATCCGACCGCGGCGGCGAATTCATGTCAAATGAATTTCTGAACTACCTCAAAGAAAAGGGCATCTAAGGACAGCGGACCAATCCTACGTCACCTCAAATGAACGGGACTGCAGAACGCATAAATCGAACAATGGCCGACAGTGTTCGATCTCTTATCTTTGAAACTCAACTCCCGGACGACCTTTGGGCGGAAGTCGCAGTTACTTTTGCATATGTGAAGAACCGAAGCCCGCATTCGAGATTAAATAATCAGATTCCCTATATTCTATGGCGACAACGAGCATTGTCTTTACGACACCTACCCAAAATGGGGTCCAAATGCTGGGTGCATTACACCGCGCCAGGCCGCAAGAAACTAGATCTGCGTGCATGGGAGGGATATCTCGTTGGTTACGCGACTGGTACCCGCGGATATAGAGTTTGGAATCCGGTAGAAGATCGAGTTTACGAAACGGTTTACGTCAAGATCGATGAACGCCAATCATATCGGAAATCTCTTCGTGGCGCATCTCAACGGCCCGAAGAAACTTTTTCTGATGTCGGACAGCAATCGGTTTCGTTTAACGACAACGTACAGTTCCATGACTGGCCAAGAGGATCCGATTCCGAACATTCTGATCATTCCGACGACGATTCCGATAATGGTGGAGCTAGCCATGCCAGCGGCGTATCGACATCTCACTCTGTTCATACACCGGTCATGCAATTGCCGCCTCCGACAACGCCAGAGCAGTTATTGTTGGATGCATGTGCACTGCAATTACCAAGTTCGGCAAGCCTAGGACATTCCCAATCGTATCCCATCCTCTATCAGGAAGGAGACACAGATGACGATATTGCTAACTTTGATGACCTATCTATCCTTCCAAGGACGTCTGATTTCACAGGGACATCCGCAGAGCAGTCTCCTCGCCAATCACCGCTAGGTTCCCCAGCCAGATACATCACGTATCGCCGGAAAACCCGTGGAGCAGATCTTTCTCATACAGTGTCGGTATTTGACGATACTCCAATGTCTCCTGCTCCAATTCAGCACATAGTCGGGACAGAAGTCTTGCCTGCTACGGATCGCCATACTGCATATATTTGGCGACCCATTGGGGGAGATTCCGAGTGCAGTGATTGGAGACGCGAGGAACACCTTCGGAAGGATCAAGTTCCGGGATCGATTAAAACGGACGTTTACTACTTTCCGATGCCCGGCATTCGACTTAGATCTCAGAGAGATGTTGATGAATACTGTATGCTCAACAACATCGATTATGACCCCAGTTTGTTTATTTGGAGCAACATCGAGTACACATTGCCGACTATTCCGGGTGCTCGCCATGCGGCTCATCTCTGCAGAACGGAACCAGCTTCCTACGCTGAAATCTCGAAATTTTCCGACGCTCCGAAATGGCGCGAAGCCATTAAGGAAGAGCTCGACACGTTTACCGAAAGAGAAGTTTATCTCGAAGTTCCAAGACCACCGGATACTACGATTCTTGGCTGCAAATGGCTTTTTAAGCTGAAGACCGATGCAGCAGGGACGATCACCAGATATCGAGCTCGTTTAGTCGCCCAGGGTTTTCGTCAAACTCTCGGAGTCGACTACGATGAAGTTTTTAGTCCGGTGGTGAATTTTGTCTTAATCCGTTTATTCTTCTGTCTTCTCGTCGTGTTGCGTGGTTGGAAGGATGCACACTTAGATGTGAAATGTGCGTACCTGTATGGCGAACTTAAACACAAGGTCTATATGCGGATCCCTGCAGGTGCCACATGTTCCAACCCCAACAATGTGTGGCTTCTCATTAAGTCACTTTACGGACTTCACCAGTCTGGAAGACAGTGGTTCGAAAAATTGGACGAAACGCTTCGAGACCTCGGATTCCGAAGAATGCCCGCGTGCAATTGTGTCTACGTCTTCGGAAATTCCGCCATCATGTTAGTCTACGTGGACGATATTATTTTATTCTACGCGTCCGACAGTGTTTTCGACCAATTGATCCAACTTATCAGTTCGAAATTCCAAATCGTTAACCTCGGTCCGATTACGAAATTGTTAGGCGTCGAGTTCATCCGCGATATGGGACGCACATTCATTTCCCAACGTGCTTATATTGCGAAGATCATCAAAAAGTTTGGTACCTCGACCAACAAGCTCGTGAAAGTTCCCGTGACACCCGGGACGACACTCGTCAGAGGATCGACCGAGAATTTGGAAGATTTCCCATACCGCTCGCTGATAGGATCACTGTTATTCTTGGCTTCGAGGACACGCCCCGATATACTTTACTCAGTTATCCATTTATCGCAATACAACACCTGCTATAATAAGACCCACATCCGAGCATTACTTCAAGTTCTACAGTACGTCGCTAACACCGCGCACTTTTGCATCGAATTATCCGGCTGTACGTCTTCGCAATTGTGGGCTTACACCGACGCTTCGTGGGCATGCGATCCGGAGACATCATTGAGTTTCGGCGGCTATATCACTTTCATCGGCAACATTCCAATCGGCTGGTCCTGTCGTAAACAGTCGACCGTGGCATGCTCAACAATGGAAGCAGAATTTATCGCCCTTGTTGAGTGTGTCAAGGAACTTTACTGGTTGGACCACGTTTATCTTCAGTTTCCGGTCCTCAACCGATTATCGCGACTCGTCATCTATTCCGACGCTCTCTCTGCCATACAGTTTACTTCCACTGATGTCGAAACTTCGAAAACTCGACATATTCGTGTACGATATCACTGGCTCAGGGAGTGGTATACGGCGGGACGTTTCGAACTCCGCAAAGTGCCCGGCGATCTTAACGTCGCCGACATCTTCACGAAGTGGCTCGGATCGGAACGTTTACAATCGTTGATTTCTCGAATTTTCCGATTGTAACTTTATCGTGACATTCCTGTGTTAGTTTTTCCCGATTGTGAGAATCATCGAGTTTCAGTGGGAATATTCGGGCTTTCGTAGAGTTTTTCAATTACAGTACCCGGCTCGGTGATTCGACTTTATTATTTTCCTTTTGATTAACCTTATGGCGCGCATGCGGATTTTGCGGAGTGCGAAAGGGACCCCATTTTTAACATTACGGCTGCCTATATGCTGATCCCCTGTTCGCAATTTTGCGGCGGATTTTGCGGATTTTGATCAATCCGCAGAAATTGCACTTTACAAGTTTATTTTATGATTTTGTACCATTTTGTAACTTAAAAACACAAATGAACAATGTAATCACTCTATAATGCTGTTGGTTTAATCAGCACATTGTACTGCACAAAAACGCGCGCGCTCGCGATAGTACATCACCAAATGTACTTGCACTCACTCAAGTGGCATTTTTAGCCATTTTTCGTAGTAAAAATGGCCGTTTTTCGTCAAAATGGTCATTTTCAGCCATTTTTCATAGTGAAAATGGCTTTCTTCGTCGTTTTTTCTATAAAAAATGGCTGTTTTTCATCAAAAATGGCCGTTTTCATCATTGAAACGTTATAAAAATGTAACTTTTCAATGGCGTTTTGACGGAACCGATAAATTTTGAAATTTCACACATTGAAACCCTAATACAGGTGAATTAGTGACGCCTAATTTGTTTTAACAAATAAAGCAAACTACATCTCGCAATTTTGCATCGTACCGCATCACCTCGCCTCATTTCCGGTCTGGAAAATTAATGAAAATTAATAAACGCCCCGGCGTTTATTTGAGGCAATACGGCAATACGGCAATTGGAACCCGAAAATAACGTGGGGCTGTGTGAAAACCTGGATTTGAATTTCGTCAACGCGCGCGTTGACGCATGGGGAATGTGGGGGTCCCTTCCCAGTCAATTTCACCCCTAAAATATCCCGAAATTGACGATACATGCATTTCCAGTTAGAAAAATTGAGCTTCATGTAAATTTTGATTGTTTAGCTTTTTTTTGAAATTTCACCAATTTTCCTTATCTCCAGCCTTCCTCGCTCATTTGACACCAAAATGACCTGCATTGAGGATTTTTCCCATAATCCTTTTCGCATGTATGGAGCGCAAACAGTCGCAATAAATGAATTCAGCGGAATTCGACCTTGAGTTTGCGACGCCATCTTGAATATGAGTAAAAGCACAGTATGGTGTCAATTATTCGAACTGATCGCGGAGCATGGGACAAAAATTGAATAAAAACGAAGAAATATGATTAAAATTCAACAGAAATCTACACAAAATGATAAGAAATGTATAAACATTGATCAGAAATCGACAAAAATCGACTGAAACCTGACAATAATCAATTCAGAATGACAAATAACGATTACAATTGGCAAAAATTGATCAAAAATACAGAAAAATCGATTAAAAACCAGCAAAAAACGAACAGAAATCGATAAAATCAATTAAAAATCAACAAATAGCCATTTTGTTTGTTTTTGAACAAATTAAGAACTTTGAAAACACACGACAATTTGAAAGAATAAAAACCGGGGTCAAATACGCGCAGCTACTCGTTTGAACGCCGGGGAGGTGTGGGTGATGTGCCTCGAATAAACGCCGGGGCGTTTATTTATTACCAAGGCGGGATGTGAGGCGCGAATGAAAGCCCAAGTTGGACATTGCCTCGAATAAACGCCGGGGCGTTTATTTATTTCCAAGACGAGAAGTGAGGCGAGATGATGCGGTGCGACGTATTCAAGGGGGTATTCAAGGCAGTACGCCATGTTTTCCACTATTATTCAAGGCCATGTTTTCCAGTATTTTATTTTTACCATTTTGTAAGTTTATTGCAATATGTATAAAGTTTATTGCTTTTTGTATGAAGAGTAGTATTCTTTGTGTAATGTGTCTTTATAAACATCACACACAACGGTTTTTTCTGTTTTCTTCATGTTTATGTTTCGCGTATGCACGTGAAGCCCTGGCACATCTGTCGAACACCTGTACGCATTTGGACGCGCTCAGGGCGCTACATCGCGTGCTGAAACGCGCTGACGGCGCTACATCACGCATAGTAGCATATATATCACACACATTTCGCGCCCACGACAAAGTACGAACTCATGGCGATCACCAAAGAACATTTACTCTTCCACACACGTTTTATTTTCTCACAGTCCTGTACACATTTAACTTGCGCGCGCACTTGCTAATGCTACGGTCGACGGCGATTCGCATGCGCTATCCGCTGCATCAAACCCCAAATACCGATAAAAAATCGCAGAAAACACTAATCCCGACCCAAAAACCGCCAAAATTACCCTCAACACACGCCAACAACCTTCCACCACTTAAATTACACCGGAAAAAAACAATTTCAAACCGAAAAATCAACAAAAAAGGCCAAAAAAATATTGCAAACAAAGAGAAAAGATCAATTATCGAGGCAAATCCCCACCACAAAACAACGCATCGCCGGTATACACTTAAGCGTACAGTGCACAACACTACTGTTTATTTTCAATGATCCAATAAATAAAATTTGAAACAAAGTTGAGTGGAATTGTACGTTTCTTGTATATTAAAGTTTTTATTTTGTTTGTTTACACTTAATTTTTTTTTTCCATCATAGAATGGCGACTCGATACTTTTGTAGCTCGAATTCACTTCGTAAACGTGGTCGGTGTTCATCACGCGTCAATGCGCTCGTGCAATAGTATAGGCGCGCATACGATTTGATGCGCGCAAAACTTGCAAAACTTGCACGGAATTTGGGCAATTTTTGACAAATTTCAGCAGATTTTTGCCTGTATTTGACAAATTTCAGAAGATTTTTGCCTATATTTGACAAATTTCAGAAGATTTCCTCAATCCTCAAACATTTGCTGAAATTTCTCATAAAATTTCTAAAATTAATTGAAATTTGTCTGAAATTTGTCTGGAATTTGTCAAATATTGTCAAAAATCCGTGGAAATTTGTCAAATACTGGCAAAAATCCATGTAAATTTGTCAAAAATTGCCATAATTCGGTGCAAATTGTGTTAGATATTGGAAAAATTTATTTTAACGCTTCCAACGCGCCAGTAAATCGCGCGTGCACACGCATGGATTTTTCGTCATAGTTGGATGCGCGCAAACCTCACGTAACTTGCGCCAAAATTTGGCAATTTTGGACAAATTTCAGCAGATTTTTGCCAGTATTTGACAAATTTCCACTGATTTTTGACAATATTTGACCCAACAACTGCGCCACGTTCCAGGCGCCGGTTTAGGCATTTTAGACCCGTTTTAGACCGTTTTAGATGGCGAAAACGTTCTCTCCATCATTTTCTACCCCTGGGTGAGGTTTTCAGCGTTCATGATTGATGAAAAAGCTGTTTTCTAACTAGCTGTCCCATTGCTAGTTTTGGCGTCAGGTTTTAGCAACCTTCCGATCCGTTCTCTGTCGTCTGCACGACCTCCAAGACCGTTTTAGGGTTAATTTGAGTCAAATAATTCATTCTGGGGGTTGTTTTGGGTTTTTTACAAGTGTGTTTTTGTAGTTTTTATTGGTTTCAAACATTGTCAATTCTTTATACAAGTGTAACTTTCATTTCTCTGTATTTTGAGAACTTTGCATTGCAGCAAAGTTCATTTCTTGCCCCTTAATTATTGTGTAATTGTTGGTTTTCAAGCCCGTTTTTTAACAATAACTTTATTTGAAGTGCCTATTGTTTCAGGCACGTGCTTCCACGTGCCTTTTATTGTTGAGCAATTTCTTGGGCAGTTGCGCTCCTGTTGCTAGCATTGCCGCGCGTTCTCCGCGCGCGTACTCGCGTTTCGCATCACACACATTCGGATTCGATGGCCTATCGCGGCGGCACATTGTGTGGCATAGCGCGGCACGTTGCAATTGCTAATGCTACGGTCGACGGCGATTCGCATGCGCTATCCGCTGCATCAAACCCCAAATCCCGACCCAAAAACCGCCAAAATTACCCTCAACACACGCCAACAACCTTCCACCACTTAAATTACACCGGAAAAAAACAATTTCAAACCGAAAAATCAACAAAAAAGGCCAAAAAAATATTGCAAACAAAGAGAAAAGATCAATTATCGAGGCAAATCCCCACCACAAAACAACGCATCGCCGGTATACACTTAAGCGTACAGTGCACAACACTACTGTTTATTTTCAATGATCCAATAAATAAAATTTGAAACAAAGTTGAGTGGAATTGTACGTTTCTTGTATATTAAAGTTTTTATTTTGTTTGTTTACACTTAATTTTTTTTTTCCATCATAGAATGGCGACTCGATACTTTTGTAGCTCGAATTCACTTCGTAAACGTGGTCGGTGTTCATCACGCGTCAATGCGCTCGTGCAATAGTATAGGCGCGCGTACGATTTGATGCGCGCAAAACTTGCAAAACTTGCACGGAATTTGGGCAATTTTTGACAAATTTCAGCAGATTTTTGCCTGTATTTGACAAATTTCAGAAGATTTTTGCCTATATTTGACAAATTTCAGAAGATTTCCTCAATCCTCAAACATTTGCTGAAATTTCTCATAAAATTTCTAAAATTAATTGAAATTTGTCTGAAATTTGTCTGGAATTTGTCAAATATTGTCAAAAATCCGTGGAAATTTGTCAAATACTGGCAAAAATCCATGTAAATTTGTCAAAAATTGCCATAATTCGGTGCAAATTGTGTTAGATATTGGAAAAATTTATTTTAACGCTTCCAACGCGCCAGTAAATCGCGCGTGCACACGCATGGATTTTTCGTCATAGTTGGATGCGCGCAAACCTCACGTAACTTGCGCCAAAATTTGGCAATTTTGGACAAATTTCAGCAGATTTTTGCCAGTATTTGACAAATTTCCACTGATTTTTGACAATATTTGACCCAACAACTGCGCCACGTTCCAGGCGCCGGTTTAGGCATTTTAGACCCGTTTTAGACCGTTTTAGATGGCGAAAACGTTCTCTCCATCATTTTCTACCCCTGGGTGAGGTTTTCAGCGTTCATGATTGATGAAAAAGCTGTTTTCTAACTAGCTGTCCCATTGCTAGTTTTGGCGTCAGGTTTTAGCAACCTTCCGATCCGTTCTCTGTCGTCTGCACGACCTCCAAGACCGTTTTAGGGTTAATTTGAGTCAAATAATTCATTCTGGGGGTTGTTTTGGGTTTTTTACAAGTGTGTTTTTGTAGTTTTTATTGGTTTCAAACATTGTCAATTCTTTATACAAGTGTAACTTTCATTTCTCTGTATTTTGAGAACTTTGCATTGCAGCAAAGTTCATTTCTTGCCCCTTAATTATTGTGTAATTGTTGGTTTTCAAGCCCGTTTTTTAACAATAACTTTATTTGAAGTGCCTATTGTTTCAGGCACGTGCTTCCACGTGCCTTTTATTGTTGAGCAATTTCTTGGGCAGTTGCGCTCCTGTTGCTAGCATTGCCGCGCGTTCTCCGCGCGCGTACTCGCGTTTCGCATCACACACATTCGGATTCGATGGCCTATCGCGGCGGCACATTGTGTGGCATAGCGCGGCACGTTGCAATTGCTAATGCTACGGTCGACGGCGATTCGCATGCGCTATCCGCTGCATCAAACCCCAAATCCCGACCCAAAAACCGCCAAAATTACCCTCAACACACGCCAACAACCTTCCACCACTTAAATTACACCGGAAAAAAACAATTTCAAACCGAAAAATCAACAAAAAAGGCCAAAAAAATATTGCAAACAAAGAGAAAAGATCAATTATCGAGGCAAATCCCCACCACAAAACAACGCATCGCCGGTATACACTTAAGCGTACAGTGCACAACACTACTGTTTATTTTCAATGATCCAATAAATAAAATTTGAAACAAAGTTGAGTGGAATTGTACGTTTCTTGTATATTAAAGTTTTTATTTTGTTTGTTTACACTTAATTTTTTTTTTCCATCATAGAATGGCGACTCGATACTTTTGTAGCTCGAATTCACTTCGTAAACGTGGTCGGTGTTCATCACGCGTCAATGCGCTCGTGCAATAGTATAGGCGCGCGTACGATTTGATGCGCGCAAAACTTGCAAAACTTGCACGGAATTTGGGCAATTTTTGACAAATTTCAGCAGATTTTTGCCTGTATTTGACAAATTTCAGAAGATTTTTGCCTATATTTGACAAATTTCAGAAGATTTCCTCAATCCTCAAACATTTGCTGAAATTTCTCATAAAATTTCTAAAATTAATTGAAATTTGTCTGAAATTTGTCTGGAATTTGTCAAATATTGTCAAAAATCCGTGGAAATTTGTCAAATACTGGCAAAAATCCATGTAAATTTGTCAAAAATTGCCATAATTCGGTGCAAATTGTGTTAGATATTGGAAAAATTTATTTTAACGCTTCCAACGCGCCAGTAAATCGCGCGTGCACACGCATGGATTTTTCGTCATAGTTGGATGCGCGCAAACCTCACGTAACTTGCGCCAAAATTTGGCAATTTTGGACAAATTTCAGCAGATTTTTGCCAGTATTTGACAAATTTCCACTGATTTTTGACAATATTTGACCCAACAACTGCGCCACGTTCCAGGCGCCGGTTTAGGCATTTTAGACCCGTTTTAGACCGTTTTAGATGGCGAAAACGTTCTCTCCATCATTTTCTACCCCTGGGTGAGGTTTTCAGCGTTCATGATTGATGAAAAAGCTGTTTTCTAACTAGCTGTCCCATTGCTAGTTTTGGCGTCAGGTTTTAGCAACCTTCCGATCCGTTCTCTGTCGTCTGCACGACCTCCAAGACCGTTTTAGGGTTAATTTGAGTCAAATAATTCATTCTGGGGGTTGTTTTGGGTTTTTTACAAGTGTGTTTTTGTAGTTTTTATTGGTTTCAAACATTGTCAATTCTTTATACAAGTGTAACTTTCATTTCTCTGTATTTTGAGAACTTTGCATTGCAGCAAAGTTCATTTCTTGCCCCTTAATTATTGTGTAATTGTTGGTTTTCAAGCCCGTTTTTTAACAATAACTTTATTTGAAGTGCCTATTGTTTCAGGCACGTGCTTCCACGTGCCTTTTATTGTTGAGCAATTTCTTGGGCAGTTGCGCTCCTGTTGCTAGCATTGCCGCGCGTTCTCCGCGCGCGTACTCGCGTTTCGCATCACACACATTCGGATTCGATGGCCTATCGCGGCGGCACATTGTGTGGCATAGCGCGGCACGTTGCAATTGCTAATGCTACGGTCGACGGCGATTCGCATGCGCTATCCGCTGCATCAAACCCCAAATCCCGACCCAAAAACCGCCAAAATTACCCTCAACACACGCCAACAACCTTCCACCACTTAAATTACACCGGAAAAAAACAATTTCAAACCGAAAAATCAACAAAAAAGGCCAAAAAAATATTGCAAACAAAGAGAAAAGATCAATTATCGAGGCAAATCCCCACCACAAAACAACGCATCGCCGGTATACACTTAAGCGTACAGTGCACAACACTACTGTTTATTTTCAATGATCCAATAAATAAAATTTGAAACAAAGTTGAGTGGAATTGTACGTTTCTTGTATATTAAAGTTTTTATTTTGTTTGTTTACACTTAATTTTTTTTTTCCATCATAGAATGGCGACTCGATACTTTTGTAGCTCGAATTCACTTCGTAAACGTGGTCGGTGTTCATCACGCGTCAATGCGCTCGTGCAATAGTATAGACGCGCGTACGATTTGATGCGCGCAAAACTTGCAAAACTTGCACGGAATTTGGGCAATTTTTGACAAATTTCAGCAGATTTTTGCCTGTATTTGACAAATTTCAGAAGATTTTTGCCTATATTTGACAAATTTCAGAAGATTTCCTCAATCCTCAAACATTTGCTGAAATTTCTCATAAAATTTCTAAAATTAATTGAAATTTGTCTGAAATTTGTCTGGAATTTGTCAAATATTGTCAAAAATCCGTAGAAATTTGTCAAATACTGGCAAAAATCCATGTAAATTTGTCAAAAATTGCCATAATTCGGTGCAAATTGTGTTAGATATTGGAAAAATTTATTTTAACGCTTCCAACGCGCCAGTAAATCGCGCGTGCACACGCATGGATTTTTCGTCATAGTTGGATGCGCGCAAACCTCACGTAACTTGCGCCAAAATTTGGCAATTTTGGACAAATTTCAGCAGATTTTTGCCAGTATTTGACAAATTTCCACTGATTTTTGACAATATTTGACCCAACAACTGCGCCACGTTCCAGGCGCCGGTTTAGGCATTTTAGACCCGTTTTAGACCGTTTTAGATGGCGAAAACGTTCTCTCCATCATTTTCTACCCCTGGGTGAGGTTTTCAGCGTTCATGATTGATGAAAAAGCTGTTTTCTAACTAGCTGTCCCATAGCTAGTTTTGGTGTCAGGTTTTAGCAACCTTCCGATCCGTTCTCTGTCGTCTGCACGACCTCCAAGACCGTTTTAGGGTTAATTTGAGTCAAATAATTCATTCTGGGGGTTGTTTTGGGTTTTTTACAAGTGTGTTTTTGTAGTTTTTATTGGTTTCAAACATTGTCAATTCTTTATACAAGTGTAACTTTCATTTCTCTGTATTTTGAGAACTTTGCATTGCAGCAAAGTTCATTTCTTGCCCCTTAATTATTGTGTAATTGTTGGTTTTCAAGCCCGTTTTTTAACAATAACTTTATTTGAAGTGCCTATTGTTTCAGGCACGTGCTTCCACGTGCCTTTTATTGTTGAGCAATTTCTTGGGCAGTTGCGCTCCTGTTGCTAGCATTGCCGCGCGTTCTCCGCGCGCGTACTCGCGCGTTTCGCATCACACACATTCGGGTTCAATGGCCTATCGCGGCGGCACATTGTGTGGCATAGCGCGGCACGTTGCAATTACGTGACGTGGCACGTTGCTGTTACGTGACGCGATAGCCAGTATTTAAGCAGGGGATTCCATCATCGTTTACACAAATGCGCATTGCAACGTGGAGGCGCATTCGAGTCCTTTTCCCAAGCGTTGAAAAAGGACAAAACTCGTATTCGATTCGAAAGCGAATCGAATACGATTTTTGTCCTTTTTCAACGCAAAATTGTATTCGATTCGCTTTCGAATCGAATACGAGTTTTGCCCTTCTTCAACGCGAAATCGTATTCGACTCGCTTTCGAGTCGAATGCGAATTTTTCCCTTCTTCAACGCGAAATCGTATTCGACTCGCTTTCGAGTCGAATGCGAATTTTGCCCTTCTTCAACGCGAAATCGTATTCGACTCGTTTTCGAGTCGAGTACGAATTTTGCCCTTCTTCAACGCGAAATCGTATTCGACTCGTTTTCGAGTCGAATGCGAATTCGTATTCGACTCGTTTTCGAGTCGAGTACGAATTTTGCCCTTCTTCAACGCGAAATCGTATTCGACTCGTTTTCGAGTCGAATGCGAATTTTGCCCTTCTTCAACGCGAAATCGTATTCGACTCGTTTTCGAGTCGAGTACGAATTTTGCCCTTCTTCAACGCGAAATCGTATTCGACTCGTTTTCGAGTCGAGTACGAATTTTGCCCTTCTTCAACGCGAAATCGTATTCGACTCGTTTTCGAGTCGAATGCGAATTTTGCCCTTCTTCAACGCAAAATCGTATTCGCCTCGTTTTCGAGTCGAATGCGAATTCGTATTCGACTCGTTTTCGAGTCGAGTACGAGATAGTCGATGACCCGTTCCCGGACTTTGACTCGTACGACTCGTATTCGAGATGTATTCGAGATGTATTCGAATCGTATTCGAGTCGCATTCGAGATGGTCGATGATTTCCACTCGCTCGTATACGCGTTGTATACGAGCTCGTATTTTGATCGTAATCGTAAACGAATCGTTTACAAGTCGTATACAAGTTGTATACGACGTGTATACACCTCGTATACGAACGAAGTTTGGAAAATCCACCGGATACTTACTACGACATGAAAACACATAGTAGTCACATACGTCTTATTTGGAAATTGTGTTTTCACAAACTTCGTTCGTATACGAGGTGTATACACGTCGTATACGACTTGTATACGACTTGTAAACGATTCGTTTACGATTACGATCAAAATACGAGCTCGTATACAACGCGTATACGAGCGAGTGGAAATCATCGACCATCTCGAATACGACTCGAATTCGATTCGAATACGATTCGAATTCGATTCGAATACGAATACGATCAAAATACGAACTCGTAACAACTCGAATACGAGATAGTCGATGACCCGTTCCCGGACTTTGACTCGTACGACTCGTATTCGAGATGTATTCGAGATGTATTCGAATCGTATTCGAGTCGCATTCGAGATGGTCGATGATTTCCACTCGCTCGTATACGCGTTGTATACGAGCTCGTATTTTGATCGTAATCGTAAACGAATCGTTTACAAGTCGTATACAAGTCGTATACGACGTGTATACACCTCGTATACGAACGAAGTTTGGAAAATCCACCGGATACTTACTACGACATGAAAACACATAGTAGTCACATACGTCTTATTTGGAAATTGTGTTTTCACAAACTTCGTTCGTATACGAGGTGTATACACGTCGTATACGACTTGTATACGACTTGTAAACGATTCGTTTACGATTACGATCAAAATACGAGCTCGTATACAACGCGTATACGAGCGAGTGGAAATCATCGACCATCTCGAATACGACTCGAATTCGATTCGAATACGATTCGAATTCGATTCGAATACGAATACGATCAAAATACGAACTCGTAACAACTCGAATACGAGATAGTCGATGACCCGTTCCCGGACTTTGACTCGTACGACTCGTATTCGAGATGTATTCGAGATGTATTCGAATCGTATTCGAGTCGCATTCGAGATGGTCGATGATTTCCACTCGCTCGTATACGCGTTGTATACGAGCTCGTATTTTGATCGTAATCGTAAACGAATCGTTTACAAGTCGTATACAAGTCGTATACGACGTGTATACACCTCGTATACGAACGAAGTTTGGAAAATCCACCGGATACTTACTACGACATGAAAACACATAGTAGTCACATACGTCTTATTTGGAAATTGTGTTTTCACAAACTTCGTTCGTATACGAGGTGTATACATGTCGTATACGACTTGTATACGACTTGTAAACGATTCGTTTACGATTACGATCAAAATACGAGCTCGTATACAACGCGTATACGAGCGAGTGGAAATCATCGACCATCTCGAATACGACTCGAATTCGATTCGAATACGATTCGAATTCGATTCGAATACGAATACGATCAAAATACGAACTCGTAACAACTCGAATACGAGATAGTCGATGACCCGTTCCCGGACTTTGACTCGTACGACTCGTATTCGAGATGTATTCGAGATGTATTCGAATCGTATTCGAGTCGCATTCGAGATGGTCGATGATTTCCACTCGCTCGTATACGCGTTGTATACGAGCTCGTATTTTGATCGTAATCGTAAACGAATCGTTTACAAGTCGTATACAAGTCGTATACGACGTGTATACACCTCGTATACGAACGAAGTTTGGAAAATCCACCGGATACTTACTACGACATGAAAACACATAGTAGTCACATACGTCTTATTTGGAAATTGTGTTTTCACAAACTTCGTTCGTATACGAGGTGTATACACGTCGTATACGACTTGTATACGACTTGTAAACGATTCGTTTACGATTACGATCAAAATACGAGCTCGTATACAACGCGTATACGAGCGAGTGGAAATCATCGACCATCTCGAATACGACTCGAATTCGATTCGAATACGATTCGAATTCGATTCGAATACGAATACGATCAAAATACGAACTCGTAACAACTCGAATACGAGATAGTCGATGACCCGTTCCCGGACTTTGACTCGTACGACTCGTATTCGAGATGTATTCGAGATGTATTCGAATCGTATTCGAGTCGCATTCGAGATGGTCGATGATTTCCACTCGCTCGTATACGCGTTGTATACGAGCTCGTATTTTGATCGTAATCGTAAACGAATCGTTTACAAGTCGTATACAAGTTGTATACGACGTGTATACACCTCGTATACGAACGAAGTTTGGAAAATCCACCGGATACTTACTACGACATGAAAACACATAGTAGTCACATACGTCTTATTTGGAAATTGTGTTTTCACAAACTTCGTTCGTATACGAGGTGTATACACGTCGTATACGACTTGTATACGACTTGTAAACGATTCGTTTACGATTACGATCAAAATACGAGCTCGTATACAACGCGTATACGAGCGAGTGGAAATCATCGACCATCTCGAATACGACTCGAATTCGATTCGAATACGATTCGAATTCGATTCGAATACGAATACGATCAAAATACGAACTCGTAACAACTCGAATACGAGATAGTCGATGACCCGTTCCCGGACTTTGACTCGTACGACTCGTATTCGAGATGTATTCGAGATGTATTCGAATCGTATTCGAGTCGCATTCGAGATGGTCGATGATTTCCACTCGCTCGTATACGCGTTGTATACGAGCTCGTATTTTGATCGTAATCGTAAACGAATCGTTTACAAGTCGTATACAAGTCGTATACGACGTGTATACACCTCGTATACGAACGAAGTTTGGAAAATCCACCGGATACTTACTACGACATGAAAACACATAGTAGTCACATACGTCTTATTTGGAAATTGTGTTTTCACAAACTTCGTTCGTATACGAGGTGTATACATGTCGTATACGACTTGTATACGACTTGTAAACGATTCGTTTACGATTACGATCAAAATACGAGCTCGTATACAACGCGTATACGAGCGAGTGGAAATCATCGACCATCTCGAATACGACTCGAATTCGATTCGAATACGATTCGAATTCGATTCGAATACGAATACGATCAAAATACGAACTCGTAACAACTCGAATACGAGATAGTCGATGACCCGTTCCCGGACTTTGACTCGTACGACTCGTATTCGAGATGTATTCGAGATGTATTCGAATCGTATTCGAGTCGCATTCGAGATGGTCGATGATTTCCACTCGCTCGTATACGCGTTGTATACGAGCTCGTATTTTGATCGTAATCGTAAACGAATCGTTTACAAGTCGTATACAAGTCGTATACGACGTGTATACACCTCGTATACGAACGAAGTTTGGAAAATCCACCGGATACTTACTACGACATGAAAACACATAGTAGTCACATACGTCTTATTTGGAAATTGTGTTTTCACAAACTTCGTTCGTATACGAGGTGTATACACGTCGTATACGACTTGTATACGACTTGTAAACGATTCGTTTACGATTACGATCAAAATACGAGCTCGTATACAACGCGTATACGAGCGAGTGGAAATCATCGACCATCTCGAATACGACTCGAATTCGATTCGAATACGATTCGAATTCGATTCGAATACGAATACGATCAAAATACGAACTCGTAACAACTCGAATACGAGATAGTCGATGACCCGTTCCCGGACTTTGACTCGTACGACTCGTATTCGAGATGTATTCGAGATGTATTCGAATCGTATTCGAGTCGCATTCGAGATGGTCGATGATTTCCACTCGCTCGTATACGCGTTGTATACGAGCTCGTATTTTGATCGTAATCGTAAACGAATCGTTTACAAGTCGTATACAAGTTGTATACGACGTGTATACACCTCGTATACGAACGAAGTTTGGAAAATCCACCGGATACTTACTACGACATGAAAACACATAGTAGTCACATACGTCTTATTTGGAAATTGTGTTTTCACAAACTTCGTTCGTATACGAGGTGTATACACGTCGTATACGACTTGTATACGACTTGTAAACGATTCGTTTACGATTACGATCAAAATACGAGCTCGTATACAACGCGTATACGAGCGAGTGGAAATCATCGACCATCTCGAATGCGACTCGAATACGATTCGAATACATCTCGAATACATCTCGAATACGAGTCGTACGAGTCAAAGTCCGGGAACGGGTCATCGACTATCTCGTATTCGAGTTGTTACGAGTTCGTATTTTGATCGTATTCGTATTCGAATCGAATTCGAATCGTATTCGAATCGAATTCGAGTCGTATTCGAGATGGTCGATGATTTCCACTCGCTCGTATACGCGTTGTATACGAGCTCGTATTTTGATCGTAATCGTAAACGAATCGTTTACAAGTCGTATACAAGTCGTATACGACGTGTATACACCTCGTATACGAACGAAGTTTGTGAAAACACAATTTCCAAATAAGACGTATGTGACTACTATGTGTTTTCATGTCGTAGTAAGTATCCGGTGGATTTTCCAAACTTCGTTCGTATACGAGGTGTATACACGTCGTATACGACTTGTATACGACTTGTAAACGATTCGTTTACGATTACGATCAAAATACGAGCTCGTATACAACGCGTATACGAGCGAGTGGAAATCATCGACCATCTCGAATGCGACTCGAATACGATTCGAATACATCTCGAATACATCTCGAATACGAGTCGTACGAGTCAAAGTCCGGGAACGGGTCATCGACTATCTCGTATTCGAGTTGTTACGAGTTCGTATTTTGATCGTATTCGTATTCGAATCGAATTCGAATCGTATTCGAATCGAATTCGAGTCGTATTCGAGATGGTCGATGATTTCCACTCGCTCGTATACGCGTTGTATACGAGCTCGTATTTTGATCGTAATCGTAAACGAATCGTTTACAAGTCGTATACAAGTCGTATACGACATGTATACACCTCGTATACGAACGAAGTTTGTGAAAACACAATTTCCAAATAAGACGTATGTGACTACTATGTGTTTTCATGTCGTAGTAAGTATCCGGTGGATTTTCCAAACTTCGTTCGTATACGAGGTGTATACACGTCGTATACGACTTGTATACGACTTGTAAACGATTCGTTTACGATTACGATCAAAATACGAGCTCGTATACAACGCGTATACGAGCGAGTGGAAATCATCGACCATCTCGAATGCGACTCGAATACGATTCGAATACATCTCGAATACATCTCGAATACGAGTCGTACGAGTCAAAGTCCGGGAACGGGTCATCGACTATCTCGTATTCGAGTTGTTACGAGTTCGTATTTTGATCGTATTCGTATTCGAATCGAATTCGAATCGTATTCGAATCGAATACTAATCGAATTCGAGTCGTATTCGAGATGGTCGATGATTTCCACTCGCTCGTATACGCGTTGTATACGAGCTCGTATTTTGATCGTAATCGTAAACGAATCGTTTACAAGTCGTATACAAGTCGTATACGACGTGTATACACCTCGTATACGAACGAAGTTTGTGAAAACACAATTTCCAAATAAGACGTATGTGACTACTATGTGTTTTCATGTCGTAGTAAGTGTCCGGTGGATTTTCCAAACTTCGTTCGTATACGACGTGTATACACCTCGTATACGAACGAAGTTTGTGAAAACACAATTTCCAAATAAGACGTATGTGACTACTATGTGTTTTCATGTCGTAGTAAGTGTCCGGTGGATTTTCCAAACTTCGTTCGTATACGAGGTGTATACACGTCGTATACGACTTGTATACGACTTGTAAACGATTCGTTTACGATTACGATCAAAATACGAGCTCGTATACAACGCGTATACGAGCGAGTGGAAATCATCGACCATCTCGAATACGACTCGAATTCGATTCGTATTCGATTCGAATACGATTCGAATTCGATTCGAATACGAATACGATCAAAATACGAACTCGTAACAACTCGAATACGAATCAAAGTCCGGGAAACAAAAATCGACCATCTCGTATACGATTCGAAAGCGAATCGAATACGATTTCGCGTTGAAGAAGGGCAAAATTCGTACTCGACTCGAAAACGAGTCGAATACGATTTCGCGTTGAAGAAGGGCAAAACTCGTATTCGATTCGAAAGCGAGTCGAATACGATTTCGCGTTGAAGAAGGGCAAAATTCGCATTCGACTCGAAAACGAGTCGAATACGATTTCGCTTTGAAGAAGGGCAAAATTCGTACTCGACTCGAAAACGAGTCGAATACGATTTCGCGTTGAAGAAGGGCAAAATTCGCATTCGACTCGAAAGCGAGTCGAATACGATTTCGCGTTGAAGAAGGGAAAAATTCGCATTCGACTCGAAAGCGAGTCGAATACGATTTCGCGTTGAAGAAGGGCAAAATTCGCATCCGACTCGAAAGCGAGTCGAATACGATTTCGCGTTGAAGAAGGGCAAAATTCGCATTCGATTCGAAAGCGAATCGCATACGATTTCGCGTTGAAAAAGGACAAAACTCGTATTCGATTCGAAAGCGAATCGCATACGATTTCGCGTTGAAAAAGGACAAATTTCGCTTGGGAAAAGGACTCGAATGCGCCTCCACGTTGCAATGCGCATTTGTGTAAACGATGATGGAATCCCCTGCTTAAATACTGGCTATCGCGTCACGTAACAGCAACGTGCCACGTCACGTAATTGCAACGTGCCGCGCTATGCCACACAATGTGCCGCCGCGATAGGCCATTGAACCCGAATGTGTGTGATGCGAAACGCGCGAGTACACGCGCGGAGAACGCGCGGCAATGCTAGCAACAGGAGCGCAACTGCCCAAGAAATTGCTCAACAATAAAAGGCACGTGGAAGCACGTGACTGAAACAATAGGCACTTCAAATAAAGTTATTGTTAAAAAACGGGCTTGAAAACCAACAATTACACAATAATTAAGGGGCAAGAAATGAACTTTGCTGCAATGCAAAGTTCTCAAAATACAGAGAAATGAAAGTTACACTTGTATAAAGAATTGACAATGTTTGAAACCAATAAAAACTACAAAAACACACTTGTAAAAAACCCAAAACAACCCCCAGAATGAATTATTTGACTCAAATTAACCCTAAAACGGTCTTGGAGGTCGTGCAGACGACAGAGTCGGATTGGAAAGTTGCTAAAACCTGACGCCAAAACTAGCAATGGGACAGCTAGTTAGAAAACAGCTTTTTCATCAATCATGAACGCTGAAAACCTCACCCAGGGGTAGAAAATGATGGAGAGAACGTTTTCGCCATCTAAAACGGTCTAAAACGGGTCTAAAATGCCTAAACCGGCGCCTGGAACGTGGCGCAGTTGTTGGGTCAAATATTGTCAAAAATCAGTGGAAATTTGTCAAATACTGGCAAAAATCTGCTGAAATTTGTCAAAAATTGCCAAATTTTGGCGCAAGTTACGTGAGGTTTGCGCGCATCCAACTATGACGAAAAATCCACGCGTGTGCACGCGCGATTTACTGGCGCGTTGGAAGCGTTAAAATAAATTTTTCCAATATCTAACACAATTTGCACCAAATTATGGCAATTTTTGACAAATTTACATGGATTTTTGCCAGTATTTGACAAATTTCCACGGATTTTTGACAATATTTGACACATTCAAGACAAATTTCAGACAGATTTCAATTAATTTTAGAAAATGTTTGAGAAATATCAGCAAATGTTTGAGGATTGAGGAAATCTGCTGAAATTTGTCAAATATAGACAAAAATCTGCTGAAATTTGTAAAAAATTGCCCAAATTCGGTGCAAGTTTTGCAAGTTTGCAAACAGCAACAAGAATGATGTATTTAATAATTGTTTTTGCATTAGATATGTGTTTAATTCGTTTTACCTCGGTTTGTACGGTTCTTGCGCGTAGTGCGCACGTTCAACACGCGGCCACGCGCGTACATCGCGCGTGTTGCGAGCAGGACGCAACAAAAGTTTGAGAGACTCGCATTTTACCAAGTCCCCAACTTATTTTACAGTTTTAGTTTAGCTTACCAACTCGCTTGGTAATTTCTGGATCCTGTTTAAGTGTTTCGTCGGGTTTTGAGCCCATAAACCCGTCTTTTTCCTTGGTAAGCGATTGCGTCGTCTGCTCAGAGCAACTGGCTTTAAGCGGAGATCGCTTACACGAGTCTGGAATGAGCGCTTATCACCGCATTCGGCTCCAGTCTTCGTTTCTCGTTGAAAGTTAGCTTGTTGATTCGGGTTTTGGGCGACATTGACTAAAAAGACCTCGGGGAATCGTTCCCACCACTCGGTTTAGTCGTTTTCGAGACCCACGACCTCGAAAACGAAGTTAGAAGTGGCTCAAGGCCACTAGCGTGTCTGGCAGATAGCCATTTTGGTGATTTACGGGCGTCGGGCCCTTGTTCTTTGTTTCCCGTCTTTGCTCCTTTGTTTTTATTTGGTATTCAAGGTTCCTAAGCCTACAGTAGATTGGGATTAAATTCCCATGAAGATTTATTAAGTATTCATTGGTAAAAACGAATATTTCCGCCGGCGCGTTTCTCTCATAGGTTTCGGTTCGCTCGAATCTCATTTTCGAGCGACCCAGCGAATGCGCCAAGTTACAGGCGCCAGCTTAGCAGTTTTAGACTCGTTTTCGACCGTTCTAGTGTCAAAAAACGCGTAGAGCACGTTTTGCGACCTTTGGAAGGGCTTTTCCGACACCTAAGTGGTCGGAAAAGTGCTCTTCTGAGTTAAGACTCCTTTTGGCATTTTAGCGTCAGCATAAGAAATTCCTCAAACTTTTATTGAAATCTCTCAAAAATTTCTAAAATTAATTGAAATTTGTCTGAAAATTGTCAAATATTGGCAAAAATCTGCAGAAATTTGTCAAATACGCGATCGCATTGCGACAGAAAGTCGTTTACGACTCCAATACGCACCCGTGCGTGTTTGTATCGCAACACGAAACTCAAACGCGCCACCGCGTTGCAAGACAACCAAATTTACAAACGCAAACGCGCATTTGAGACAAAAACGAGTTTATTTTATTCACTCTCGCTTGATCCCCCTTCATCGCGCCTCGTTGCTCCTGTGAAAAAAATATATGAGAATGCACAGAAATGAACCTTCCAATACTTAAATGAAAATTGGCAACCTTGACACAAAACAGTCTATCGACACTCCCAACACCACCCCGGACATTTTTCGGAAGAGTATGGTCCACCCGGAATTCCCAGAATAGTCACCCCCGAAATGCGGATTTCGCGGAAGCCAATCCGCGAAAAGGATATGTTTTTAGCGGCGCGCCGACGCGTGCGACACACGCTTCTGGAGTGCTTAACCTTATGGCGCGCATGCGGATTTTGCGGAGTGCGAAAGGGACCCCATTTTTAACATTACGGCTGCCTATATGCTGATCCCCTGTTCGCAATTTTGCGGCGGATTTTGCGGATTTTGATCAATCCGCAGAAATTGCACTTTACAAGTTTATTTTATGATTTTGTACCATTTTGTAACTTAAAAACACAAATGAACAATGTAATCACTCTATAATGCTGTTGGTTTAATCAGCACATTGTACTGCACAAAAACGCGCGCGCTCGCGATAGTACATCACCAAATGTACTTGCACTCACTCAAGTGGCATTTTTAGCCATTTTTCGTAGTAAAAATGGCCGTTTTTCGTCAAAATGGTCATTTTCAGCCATTTTTCATAGTGAAAATGGCTTTCTTCGTCGTTTTTTCTATAAAAAATGGCTGTTTTTCATCAAAAATGGCCGTTTTCATCATTGAAACGTTATAAAAATGTAACTTTTCAATGGCGTTTTGACGGAACCGATAAATTTTGAAATTTCACACATTGAAACCCTAATACAGGTGAATTAGTGACGCCTAATTTGTTTTAACAAATAAAGCAAACTACATCTCGCAATTTTGCATCGTACCGCATCACCTCGCCTCATTTCCGGTCTGGAAAATTAATGAAAATTAATAAACGCCCCGGCGTTTATTTGAGGCAATACGGCAATACGGCAATTGGAACCCGAAAATAACGTGGGGCTGTGTGAAAACCTGGATTTGAATTTCGTCAACGCGCGCGTTGACGCATGGGGAATGTGGGGGTCCCTTCCCAGTCAATTTCACCCCTAAAATATCCCGAAATTGACGATACATGCATTTCCAGTTAGAAAAATTGAGCTTCATGTAAATTTTGATTGTTTAGCTTTTTTTTGAAATTTCACCAATTTTCCTTATCTCCAGCCTTCCTCGCTCATTTGACACCAAAATGACCTGCATTGAGGATTTTTCCCATAATCCTTTTCGCATGTATGGAGCGCAAACAGTCGCAATAAATGAATTCAGCGGAATTCGACCTTGAGTTTGCGACGCCATCTTGAATATGAGTAAAAGCACAGTATGGTGTCAATTATTCGAACTGATCGCGGAGCATGGGACAAAAATTGAATAAAAACGAAGAAATATGATTAAAATTCAACAGAAATCTACACAAAATGATAAGAAATGTATAAACATTGATCAGAAATCGACAAAAATCGACTGAAACCTGACAATAATCAATTCAGAATGACAAATAACGATTACAATTGGCAAAAATTGATCAAAAATACAGAAAAATCGATTAAAAACCAGCAAAAAACGAACAGAAATCGATAAAATCAATTAAAAATCAACAAATAGCCATTTTGTTTGTTTTTGAACAAATTAAGAACTTTGAAAACACACGACAATTTGAAAGAATAAAAACCGGGGTCAAATACGCGCAGCTACTCGTTTGAACGCCGGGGAGGTGTGGGTGATGTGCCTCGAATAAACGCCGGGGCGTTTATTTATTACCAAGGCGGGATGTGAGGCGCGAATGAAAGCCCAAGTTGGACATTGCCTCGAATAAACGCCGGGGCGTTTATTTATTTCCAAGACGAGAAGTGAGGCGAGATGATGCGGTGCGACGTATTCAAGGGGGTATTCAAGGCAGTACGCCATGTTTTCCACTATTATTCAAGGCCATGTTTTCCAGTATTTTATTTTTACCATTTTGTAAGTTTATTGCAATATGTATAAAGTTTATTGCTTTTTGTATGAAGAGTAGTATTCTTTGTGTAATGTGTCTTTATAAACATCACACACAACGGTTTTTTCTGTTTTCTTCATGTTTATGTTTCGCGTATGCACGTGAAGCCCTGGCACATCTGTCGAACACCTGTACGCATTTGGACGCGCTCAGGGCGCTACATCGCGTGCTGAAACGCGCTGACGGCGCTACATCACGCATAGTAGCATATATATCACACACATTTCGCGCCCACGACAAAGTACGAACTCATGGCGATCACCAAAGAACATTTACTCTTCCACACACGTTTTATTTTCTCACAGTCCTGTACACATTTAACTTGCGCGCGCACTTGCTAATGCTACGGTCGACGGCGATTCGCATGCGCTATCCGCTGCATCAAACCCCAAATACCGATAAAAAATCGCAGAAAACACTAATCCCGACCCAAAAACCGCCAAAATTACCCTCAACACACGCCAACAACCTTCCACCACTTAAATTACACCGGAAAAAAACAATTTCAAACCGAAAAATCAACAAAAAAGGCCAAAAAAATATTGCAAACAAAGAGAAAAGATCAATTATCGAGGCAAATCCCCACCACAAAACAACGCATCGCCGGTATACACTTAAGCGTACAGTGCACAACACTACTGTTTATTTTCAATGATCCAATAAATAAAATTTGAAACAAAGTTGAGTGGAATTGTACGTTTCTTGTATATTAAAGTTTTTATTTTGTTTGTTTACACTTAATTTTTTTTTTCCATCATAGAATGGCGACTCGATACTTTTGTAGCTCGAATTCACTTCGTAAACGTGGTCGGTGTTCATCACGCGTCAATGCGCTCGTGCAATAGTATAGGCGCGCATACGATTTGATGCGCGCAAAACTTGCAAAACTTGCACGGAATTTGGGCAATTTTTGACAAATTTCAGCAGATTTTTGCCTGTATTTGACAAATTTCAGAAGATTTTTGCCTATATTTGACAAATTTCAGAAGATTTCCTCAATCCTCAAACATTTGCTGAAATTTCTCATAAAATTTCTAAAATTAATTGAAATTTGTCTGAAATTTGTCTGGAATTTGTCAAATATTGTCAAAAATCCGTGGAAATTTGTCAAATACTGGCAAAAATCCATGTAAATTTGTCAAAAATTGCCATAATTCGGTGCAAATTGTGTTAGATATTGGAAAAATTTATTTTAACGCTTCCAACGCGCCAGTAAATCGCGCGTGCACACGCATGGATTTTTCGTCATAGTTGGATGCGCGCAAACCTCACGTAACTTGCGCCAAAATTTGGCAATTTTGGACAAATTTCAGCAGATTTTTGCCAGTATTTGACAAATTTCCACTGATTTTTGACAATATTTGACCCAACAACTGCGCCACGTTCCAGGCGCCGGTTTAGGCATTTTAGACCCGTTTTAGACCGTTTTAGATGGCGAAAACGTTCTCTCCATCATTTTCTACCCCTGGGTGAGGTTTTCAGCGTTCATGATTGATGAAAAAGCTGTTTTCTAACTAGCTGTCCCATTGCTAGTTTTGGCGTCAGGTTTTAGCAACCTTCCGATCCGTTCTCTGTCGTCTGCACGACCTCCAAGACCGTTTTAGGGTTAATTTGAGTCAAATAATTCATTCTGGGGGTTGTTTTGGGTTTTTTACAAGTGTGTTTTTGTAGTTTTTATTGGTTTCAAACATTGTCAATTCTTTATACAAGTGTAACTTTCATTTCTCTGTATTTTGAGAACTTTGCATTGCAGCAAAGTTCATTTCTTGCCCCTTAATTATTGTGTAATTGTTGGTTTTCAAGCCCGTTTTTTAACAATAACTTTATTTGAAGTGCCTATTGTTTCAGGCACGTGCTTCCACGTGCCTTTTATTGTTGAGCAATTTCTTGGGCAGTTGCGCTCCTGTTGCTAGCATTGCCGCGCGTTCTCCGCGCGCGTACTCGCGTTTCGCATCACACACATTCGGATTCGATGGCCTATCGCGGCGGCACATTGTGTGGCATAGCGCGGCACGTTGCAATTGCTAATGCTACGGTCGACGGCGATTCGCATGCGCTATCCGCTGCATCAAACCCCAAATCCCGACCCAAAAACCGCCAAAATTACCCTCAACACACGCCAACAACCTTCCACCACTTAAATTACACCGGAAAAAAACAATTTCAAACCGAAAAATCAACAAAAAAGGCCAAAAAAATATTGCAAACAAAGAGAAAAGATCAATTATCGAGGCAAATCCCCACCACAAAACAACGCATCGCCGGTATACACTTAAGCGTACAGTGCACAACACTACTGTTTATTTTCAATGATCCAATAAATAAAATTTGAAACAAAGTTGAGTGGAATTGTACGTTTCTTGTATATTAAAGTTTTTATTTTGTTTGTTTACACTTAATTTTTTTTTTCCATCATAGAATGGCGACTCGATACTTTTGTAGCTCGAATTCACTTCGTAAACGTGGTCGGTGTTCATCACGCGTCAATGCGCTCGTGCAATAGTATAGGCGCGCGTACGATTTGATGCGCGCAAAACTTGCAAAACTTGCACGGAATTTGGGCAATTTTTGACAAATTTCAGCAGATTTTTGCCTGTATTTGACAAATTTCAGAAGATTTTTGCCTATATTTGACAAATTTCAGAAGATTTCCTCAATCCTCAAACATTTGCTGAAATTTCTCATAAAATTTCTAAAATTAATTGAAATTTGTCTGAAATTTGTCTGGAATTTGTCAAATATTGTCAAAAATCCGTGGAAATTTGTCAAATACTGGCAAAAATCCATGTAAATTTGTCAAAAATTGCCATAATTCGGTGCAAATTGTGTTAGATATTGGAAAAATTTATTTTAACGCTTCCAACGCGCCAGTAAATCGCGCGTGCACACGCATGGATTTTTCGTCATAGTTGGATGCGCGCAAACCTCACGTAACTTGCGCCAAAATTTGGCAATTTTGGACAAATTTCAGCAGATTTTTGCCAGTATTTGACAAATTTCCACTGATTTTTGACAATATTTGACCCAACAACTGCGCCACGTTCCAGGCGCCGGTTTAGGCATTTTAGACCCGTTTTAGACCGTTTTAGATGGCGAAAACGTTCTCTCCATCATTTTCTACCCCTGGGTGAGGTTTTCAGCGTTCATGATTGATGAAAAAGCTGTTTTCTAACTAGCTGTCCCATTGCTAGTTTTGGCGTCAGGTTTTAGCAACCTTCCGATCCGTTCTCTGTCGTCTGCACGACCTCCAAGACCGTTTTAGGGTTAATTTGAGTTAAATAATTCATTCTGGGGGTTGTTTTGGGTTTTTTACAAGTGTGTTTTTGTAGTTTTTATTGGTTTCAAACATTGTCAATTCTTTATACAAGTGTAACTTTCATTTCTCTGTATTTTGAGAACTTTGCATTGCAGCAAAGTTCATTTCTTGCCCCTTAATTATTGTGTAATTGTTGGTTTTCAAGCCCGTTTTTTAACAATAACTTTATTTGAAGTGCCTATTGTTTCAGGCACGTGCTTCCACGTGCCTTTTATTGTTGAGCAATTTCTTGGGCAGTTGCGCTCCTGTTGCTAGCATTGCCGCGCGTTCTCCGCGCGCGTACTCGCGTTTCGCATCACACACATTCGGATTCGATGGCCTATCGCGGCGGCACATTGTGTGGCATAGCGCGGCACGTTGCAATTGCTAATGCTACGGTCGACGGCGATTCGCATGCGCTATCCGCTGCATCAAACCCCAAATCCCGACCCAAAAACCGCCAAAATTACCCTCAACACACGCCAACAACCTTCCACCACTTAAATTACACCGGAAAAAAACAATTTCAAACCGAAAAATCAACAAAAAAGGCCAAAAAAATATTGCAAACAAAGAGAAAAGATCAATTATCGAGGCAAATCCCCACCACAAAACAACGCATCGCCGGTATACACTTAAGCGTACAGTGCACAACACTACTGTTTATTTTCAATGATCCAATAAATAAAATTTGAAACAAAGTTGAGTGGAATTGTACGTTTCTTGTATATTAAAGTTTTTATTTTGTTTGTTTACACTTAATTTTTTTTTTCCATCATAGAATGGCGACTCGATACTTTTGTAGCTCGAATTCACTTCGTAAACGTGGTCGGTGTTCATCACGCGTCAATGCGCTCGTGCAATAGTATAGACGCGCGTACGATTTGATGCGCGCAAAACTTGCAAAACTTGCACGGAATTTGGGCAATTTTTGACAAATTTCAGCAGATTTTTGCCTGTATTTGACAAATTTCAGAAGATTTTTGCCTATATTTGACAAATTTCAGAAGATTTCCTCAATCCTCAAACATTTGCTGAAATTTCTCATAAAATTTCTAAAATTAATTGAAATTTGTCTGAAATTTGTCTGGAATTTGTCAAATATTGTCAAAAATCCGTAGAAATTTGTCAAATACTGGCAAAAATCCATGTAAATTTGTCAAAAATTGCCATAATTCGGTGCAAATTGTGTTAGATATTGGAAAAATTTATTTTAACGCTTCCAACGCGCCAGTAAATCGCGCGTGCACACGCATGGATTTTTCGTCATAGTTGGATGCGCGCAAACCTCACGTAACTTGCGCCAAAATTTGGCAATTTTGGACAAATTTCAGCAGATTTTTGCCAGTATTTGACAAATTTCCACTGATTTTTGACAATATTTGACCCAACAACTGCGCCACGTTCCAGGCGCCGGTTTAGGCATTTTAGACCCGTTTTAGACCGTTTTAGATGGCGAAAACGTTCTCTCCATCATTTTCTACCCCTGGGTGAGGTTTTCAGCGTTCATGATTGATGAAAAAGCTGTTTTCTAACTAGCTGTCCCATTGCTAGTTTTGGCGTCAGGTTTTAGCAACCTTCCGATCCGTTCTCTGTCGTCTGCACGACCTCCAAGACCGTTTTAGGGTTAATTTGAGTTAAATAATTCATTCTGGGGGTTGTTTTGGGTTTTTTACAAGTGTGTTTTTGTAGTTTTTATTGGTTTCAAACATTGTCAATTCTTTATACAAGTGTAACTTTCATTTCTCTGTATTTTGAGAACTTTGCATTGCAGCAAAGTTCATTTCTTGCCCCTTAATTATTGTGTAATTGTTGGTTTTCAAGCCCGTTTTTTAACAATAACTTTATTTGAAGTGCCTATTGTTTCAGGCACGTGCTTCCACGTGCCTTTTATTGTTGAGCAATTTCTTGGGCAGTTGCGCTCCTGTTGCTAGCATTGCCGCGCGTTCTCCGCGCGCGTACTCGCGTTTCGCATCACACACATTCGGATTCGATGGCCTATCGCGGCGGCACATTGTGTGGCATAGCGCGGCACGTTGCAATTGCTAATGCTACGGTCGACGGCGATTCGCATGCGCTATCCGCTGCATCAAACCCCAAATCCCGACCCAAAAACCGCCAAAATTACCCTCAACACACGCCAACAACCTTCCACCACTTAAATTACACCGGAAAAAAACAATTTCAAACCGAAAAATCAACAAAAAAGGCCAAAAAAATATTGCAAACAAAGAGAAAAGATCAATTATCGAGGCAAATCCCCACCACAAAACAACGCATCGCCGGTATACACTTAACCTTTTCGCGGATTGGCTTCCGCGAAATCCGCATTTCGGGGGTGACTATTCTGGGAATTCCGGGTGGACCATACTCTTCCGAAAAATGTCCGGGGTGGTGTTGGGAGTGTCGATAGACTGTTTTGTGTCAAGGTTGCCAATTTTCATTTAAGTATTGGAAGGTTCATTTCTGTGCATTCTCATATATTTTTTTCACAGGAGCAACGAGGCGCGATGAAGGGGGATCAAGCGAGAGTGAATAAAATAAACTCGTTTTTGTCTCAAATGCGCGTTTGCGTTTGTAAATTTGGTTGTCTTGCAACGCGGTGGCGCGTTTGAGTTTCGTGTTGCGATACAAACACGCACGGGTGCGTATTGGAGTCGTAAACGACTTTCTGTCGCAATGCGATCGCGTATTTGACAAATTTCTGCAGATTTTTGCCAATATTTGACAATTTTCAGACAAATTTCAATTAATTTTAGAAATTTTTGAGAGATTTCAATAAAAGTTTGAGGAATTTCTTATGCTGACGCTAAAATGCCAAAAGGAGTCTTAACTCAGAAGAGCACTTTTCCGACCACTTAGGTGTCAGAAAAGCCCTTCCAAAGGTCGCAAAACGTGCTCTACGCGTTTTTTGACACTAGAACGGTCGAAAACGAGTCTAAAACTGCTAAGCTGGCGCCTGTAACTTGGCGCATTCGCTGGGTCGCTCGAAAATGAGATTCGAGCGAACCGAAACCTATGAGAGAAACGCGCCGGCGGAAATATTCGTTTTTACCAATGAATACTTAATAAATCTTCATGGGAATTTAATCCCAATCTACTGTAGGCTTAGGAACCTTGAATACCAAATAAAAACAAAGGAGCAAAGACGGGAAACAAAGAACAAGGGCCCGACGCCCGTAAATCACCAAAATGGCTATCTGCCAGACACGCTAGTGGCCTTGAGCCACTTCTAACTTCGTTTTCGAGGTCGTGGGTCTCGAAAACGACTAAACCGAGTGGTGGGAACGATTCCCCGAGGTCTTTTTAGTCAATGTCGCCCAAAACCCGAATCAACAAGCTAACTTTCAACGAGAAACGAAGACTGGAGCCGAATGCGGTGATAAGCGCTCATTCCAGACTCGTGTAAGCGATCTCCGCTTAAAGCCAGTTGCTCTGAGCAGACGACGCAATCGCTTACCAAGGAAAAAGACGGGTTTATGGGCTCAAAACCCGACGAAACACTTAAACAGGATCCAGAAATTACCAAGCGAGTTGGTAAGCTAAACTAAAACTGTAAAATAAGTTGGGGACTTGGTAAAATGCGAGTCTCTCAAACTTTTGTTGCGTCCTGCTCGCAACACGCGCGATGTACGCGCGTGGCCGCGTGTTGAACGTGCGCACTACGCGCAAGAACCGTACAAACCGAGGTAAAACGAATTAAACACATATCTAATGCAAAAACAATTATTAAATACATCATTCTTGTTGCTGTTTGCAAACTTGCAAAACTTGCACCGAATTTGGGCAATTTTTTACAAATTTCAGCAGATTTTTGTCTATATTTGACAAATTTCAGCAGATTTCCTCAATCCTCAAACATTTGCTGATATTTCTCAAACATTTTCTAAAATTAATTGAAATCTGTCTGAAATTTGTCTTGAATGTGTCAAATATTGTCAAAAATCCGTGGAAATTTGTCAAATACTGGCAAAAATCCATGTAAATTTGTCAAAAATTGCCATAATTTGGTGCAAATTGTGTTAGATATTGGAAAAATTTATTTTAACGCTTCCAACGCGCCAGTAAATCGCGCGTGCACACGCGTGGATTTTTCGTCATAGTTGGATGCGCGCAAACCTCACGTAACTTGCGCCAAAATTTGGCAATTTTTGACAAATTTCAGCAGATTTTTGCCAGTATTTGACAAATTTCCACTGATTTTTGACAATATTTGACCCAACAACTGCGCCACGTTCCAGGCGCCGGTTTAGGCATTTTAGACCCGTTTTAGACCGTTTTAGATGGCGAAAACGTTCTCTCCATCATTTTCTACCCCTGGGTGAGGTTTTCAGCGTTCATGATTGATGAAAAAGCTGTTTTCTAACTAGCTGTCCCATTGCTAGTTTTGGCGTCAGGTTTTAGCAACTTTCCAATCCGACTCTGTCGTCTGCACGACCTCCAAGACCGTTTTAGGGTTAATTTGAGTCAAATAATTCATTCTGGGGGTTGTTTTGGGTTTTTTACAAGTGTGTTTTTGTAGTTTTTATTGGTTTCAAACATTGTCAATTCTTTATACAAGTGTAACTTTCATTTCTCTGTATTTTGAGAACTTTGCATTGCAGCAAAGTTCATTTCTTGCCCCTTAATTATTGTGTAATTGTTGGTTTTCAAGCCCGTTTTTTAACAATAACTTTATTTGAAGTGCCTATTGTTTCAGTCACGTGCTTCCACGTGCCTTTTATTGTTGAGCAATTTCTTGGGCAGTTGCGCTCCTGTTGCTAGCATTGCCGCGCGTTCTCCGCGCGTGTACTCGCGCGTTTCGCATCACACACATTCGGGTTCAATGGCCTATCGCGGCGGCACATTGTGTGGCATAGCGCGGCACGTTGCAATTACGTGACGTGGCACGTTGCTGTTACGTGACGCGATAGCCAGTATTTAAGCAGGGGATTCCATCATCGTTTACACAAATGCGCATTGCAACGTGGAGGCGCATTCGAGTCCTTTTCCCAAGCGAAATTTGTCCTTTTTCAACGCGAAATCGTATGCGATTCGCTTTCGAATCGAATACGAGTTTTGTCCTTTTTCAACGCGAAATCGTATGCGATTCGCTTTCGAATCGAATGCGAATTTTGCCCTTCTTCAACGCGAAATCGTATTCGACTCGCTTTCGAGTCGGATGCGAATTTTGCCCTTCTTCAACGCGAAATCGTATTCGACTCGCTTTCGAGTCGAATGCGAATTTTTCCCTTCTTCAACGCGAAATCGTATTCGACTCGCTTTCGAGTCGAATGCGAATTTTGCCCTTCTTCAACGCGAAATCGTATTCGACTCGTTTTCGAGTCGAGTACGAATTTTGCCCTTCTTCAAAGCGAAATCGTATTCGACTCGTTTTCGAGTCGAATGCGAATTCGTATTCGACTCGTTTTCGAGTCGAGTACGAATTTTGCCCTTCTTCAACGCGAAATCGTATTCGACTCGTTTTCGAGTCGAATGCGAATTTTGCCCTTCTTCAACGCGAAATCGTATTCGACTCGTTTTCGAGTCGAATGCGAATTTTGCCCTTCTTCAACGCGAAATCGTATTCGACTCGTTTTCGAGTCGAATGCGAATTTTGCCCTTCTTCAACGCGAAATCGTATTCGACTCGTTTTCGAGTCGAATACGAGATAGTCGATGACCCGTTCCCGGACTTTGACTCGTACGACTCGTATTCGAGATGTATTCGAGATGTATTCGAATCGTATTCGAGTCGCATTCGAGATGGTCGATGATTTCCACTCGCTCGTATACGCGTTGTATACGAGCTCGTATTTTGATCGTAATCGTAAACGAATCGTTTACAAGTCGTATACAAGTTGTATACGACGTGTATACACCTCGTATACGAACGAAGTTTGGAAAATCCACCGGATACTTACTACGACATGAAAACACATAGTAGTCACATACGTCTTATTTGGAAATTGTGTTTTCACAAACTTCGTTCGTATACGAGGTGTATACACGTCGTATACGACTTGTATACGACTTGTAAACGATTCGTTTACGATTACGATCAAAATACGAGCTCGTATACAACGCGTATACGAGCGAGTGGAAATCATCGACCATCTCGAATACGACTCGAATTCGATTCGAATACGATTCGAATTCGATTCGAATACGAATACGATCAAAATACGAACTCGTAACAACTCGAATACGAGATAGTCGATGACCCGTTCCCGGACTTTGACTCGTACGACTCGTATTCGAGATGTATTCGAGATGTATTCGAATCGTATTCGAGTCGCATTCGAGATGGTCGATGATTTCCACTCGCTCGTATACGCGTTGTATACGAGCTCGTATTTTGAT
The DNA here is from genome assembly GCA_949358305.1 of Strigamia acuminata. Lineage (NCBI taxonomy): Eukaryota > Metazoa > Arthropoda > Chilopoda > Geophilomorpha > Linotaeniidae > Strigamia > Strigamia acuminata. The sequence goes on along the minus strand of CASHSZ010000070.1, from coordinate 68,202 downwards.
CGTAATCGTAAACGAATCGTTTACAAGTCGTATACAAGTCGTATACGACGTGTATACACCTCGTATACGAACGAAGTTTGGAAAATCCACCGGATACTTACTACGACATGAAAACACATAGTAGTCACATACGTCTTATTTGGAAATTGTGTTTTCACAAACTTCGTTCGTATACGAGGTGTATACATGTCGTATACGACTTGTATACGACTTGTAAACGATTCGTTTACGATTACGATCAAAATACGAGCTCGTATACAACGCGTATACGAGCGAGTGGAAATCATCGACCATCTCGAATACGACTCGAATTCGATTCGAATACGATTCGAATTCGATTCGAATACGAATACGATCAAAATACGAACTCGTAACAACTCGAATACGAGATAGTCGATGACCCGTTCCCGGACTTTGACTCGTACGACTCGTATTCGAGATGTATTCGAGATGTATTCGAATCGTATTCGAGTCGCATTCGAGATGGTCGATGATTTCCACTCGCTCGTATACGCGTTGTATACGAGCTCGTATTTTGATCGTAATCGTAAACGAATCGTTTACAAGTCGTATACAAGTCGTATACGACGTGTATACACCTCGTATACGAACGAAGTTTGGAAAATCCACCGGATACTTACTACGACATGAAAACACATAGTAGTCACATACGTCTTATTTGGAAATTGTGTTTTCACAAACTTCGTTCGTATACGAGGTGTATACATGTCGTATACGACTTGTATACGACTTGTAAACGATTCGTTTACGATTACGATCAAAATACGAGCTCGTATACAACGCGTATACGAGCGAGTGGAAATCATCGACCATCTCGAATGCGACTCGAATACGATTCGAATACATCCCGAATACATCTCGAATACGAGTCGTATACGAGATGGTCGATTTTTGTTTCCCGGACTTTGATTCGTATTCGAGTTGTTACGAGTTCGTATTTTGATCGTATTCGTATTCGAATCGAATTCGAATCGAATACGAATCGAATTCGAGTCGTATTCGAGATGGTCGATGATTTCCACTCGCTCGTATACGCGTTGTATACGAGCTCGTATTTTGATCGTAATCGTAAACGAATCGTTTACAAGTCGTATACAAGTTGTATACGACGTGTATACACCTCGTATACGAACGAAGTTTGTGAAAACACAATTTCCAAATAAGACGTATGTGACTACTATGTGTTTTCATGTCGTAGTAAGTATCCGGTGGATTTTCCAAACTTCGTTCGTATACGAGGTGTATACACGTCGTATACAACTTGTATACGACTTGTAAACGATTCGTTTACGATTACGATCAAAATACGAGCTCGTATACAACGCGTATACGAGCGAGTGGAAATCATCGACCATCTCGAATGCGACTCGAATACGATTCGAATACATCTCGAATACATCTCGAATACATCTCGAATACGAGTCGTACGAGTCAAAGTCCGGGAACGGGTCATCGACTATCTCGTATTCGACTCGAAAACGAGTCGAATACGATTTCGCGTTGAAGAAGGGCAAAACTCGTACTCGACTCGAAAACGAGTCGAATACGATTTCGCGTTGAAGAAGGGCAAAACTCGTATTCGACTCGAAAACGAGTCGAATACGATTTCGCGTTGAAGAAGGGCAAAACTCGTACTCGACTCGAAAACGAGTCGAATACGATTTCGCGTTGAAGAAGGGCAAAACTCGTATTCGACTCGAAAACGAGTCGAATACGATTTCGCGTTGAAGAAGGGCAAAACTCGTACTCGACTCGAAAACGAGTCGAATACGATTTCGCGTTGAAGAAGGGCAAAACTCGTACTCGACTCGAAAACGAGTCGAATACGATTTCGCGTTGAAGAAGGGCAAAACTCGTATTCGACTCGAAAACGAGTCGAATACGATTTCGCGTTGAAGAAGGGCAAAACTCGTACTCGACTCGAAAACGAGTCGAATACGATTTCGCGTTGAAGAAGGGAAAAATTCGCATTCGACTCGAAAGCGAGTCGAATACGATTTCGCGTTGAAGAAGGGCAAAACTCGTATTCGATTCGAAAGCGAATCGAATACAATTTTGCGTTGAAAAAGGACAAAAATCGTATTCGATTCGCTTTCGAATCGAATACGAGTTTTGTCCTTTTTCAACGCTTGGGAAAAGGACTCGAATGCGCCTCCACGTTGCAATGCGCATTTGTGTAAACGATGATGGAATCCCCTGCTTAAATACTGGCTATCGCGTCACGTAACAGCAACGTGCCACGTCACGTAATTGCAACGTGCCGCGCTATGCCACACAATGTGCCGCCGCGATAGGCCATTGAACCCGAATGTGTGTGATGCGAAACGCGCGAGTACGCGCGCGGAGAACGCGCGGCAATGCTAGCAACAGGAGCGCAACTGCCCAAGAAATTGCTCAACAATAAAAGGCACGTGGAAGCACGTGCCTGAAACAATAGGCACTTCAAATAAAGTTATTGTTAAAAAACGGGCTTGAAAACCAACAATTACACAATAATTAAGGGGCAAGAAATGAACTTTGCTGCAATGCAAAGTTCTCAAAATACAGAGAAATGAAAGTTACACTTGTATAAAGAATTGACAATGTTTGAAACCAATAAAAACTACAAAAACACACTTGTAAAAAACCCAAAACAACACCCAGAATGAATTATTTGACTCAAATTAACCCTAAAACAGTCTTGGAGGTCGTGCAGACGACAGAGTCGGATCGGAAGGTTGCTAAAACCTGACGCCAAAACTAGCAATGGGACAGCTAGTTAGAAAACAGCTTTTTCATCAATTATGAACGCTGAAAACCTCACCCAGGGGTAGAAAATGATGGAGAGAACGTTTTCGCCATCTAAAACGGTCTAAAACGGGTCTAAAATGCCTAAACCGGCGCCTGGAACGTGGCGCAGTTGTTGGGTCAAATATTGTCAAAAATCAGTGGAAATTTGTCAAATACTGGCAAAAATCTGCTGAAATTTGTCAAAAATTGCCAAATTTTGGCGCAAGTTACGTGAGGTTTGCGCGCATCCAACTATGACGAAAAATCCATGCGTGTGCACGCGCGATTTACTGGCGCGTTGGAAGCGTTAAAATAAATTTTTCCAATATCTAACACAATTTGCACCGAATTATGGCAATTTTTGACAAATTTACATGGATTTTTGCCAGTATTTGACAAATTTCCACGGATTTTTGACAATATTTGACAAATTCCAGACAAATTTCAGACAAATTTCAATTAATTTTTGAAATTTTATGAGAAATTTCAGCAAATGTTTGAGGATTGAGGAAATCTTCTGAAATTTGTCAAATATAGGCAAAAATCTTCTGAAATTTGTCAAATACAGGCAAAAATCTGCTGAAATTTGTCAAAAATTGCCCAAATTCCGTGCAAGTTTTGCAAGTTTTGCGCGCATCAAATCGTATGCGCGCCTATACTATTGCACGAGCGCATTGACGCGTGATGAACACCGACCACGTTTACGAAGTGAATTCGAGCTACAAAAGTATCGAGTCGCCATTCTATGATGGAAAAAAAAAATTAAGTGTAAACAAACAAAATAAAAACTTTAATATACAAGAAACGTACAATTCCACTCAACTTTGTTTCAAATTTTATTTATTGGATCATTGAAAATAAACAGTAGTGTTGTGCACTGTACGCTTAAGTGTATACCGGCGATGCGTTGTTTTGTGGTGGGGATTTGCCTCGATAATTGATCTTTTCTCTTTGTTTGCAATATTTTTTTGGCCTTTTTTGTTGATTTTTCGGTTTGAAATTGTTTTTTTCCGGTGTAATTTAAGTGGTGGAAGGTTGTTGGCGTGTGTTGAGGGTAATTTTGGCGGTTTTTGGGTCGGGATTAGTGTTTTCTGCGATTTTTTATCGGTATTTGGGGTTTGATGCAGCGGATAGCGCATGCGAATCGCCGTCGACCGTAGCATTAGCAATTGCAACGTGCCGCGCTATGCCGCACAATGTGCCGCCGCGATAGGCCATCGAATCCGAATGTGTGTGATGCGAAACGCGAGTACGCGCGCGGAGAACGCGCGGCAATGCTAGCAACAGGAGCGCAACTGCCCAAGAAATTGCTCAACAATAAAAGGCACGTGGAAGCACGTGCCTGAAACAATAGGCACTTCAAATAAAGTTATTGTTAAAAAACGGGCTTGAAAACCAACAATTACACAATAATTAAGGGGCAAGAAATGAACTTTGCTGCAATGCAAAGTTCTCAAAATACAGAGAAATGAAAGTTACACTTGTATAAAGAATTGACAATGTTTGAAACCAATAAAAACTACAAAAACACACTTGTAAAAAACCCAAAACAACCCCCAGAATGAATTATTTGACTCAAATTAACCCTAAAACGGTCTTGGAGGTCGTGCAGACGACAGAGTCGGATCGGAAGGTTGCTAAAACCTGACGCCAAAACTAGCAATGGGACAGCTAGTTAGAAAACAGCTTTTTCATCAATCATGAACGCTGAAAACCTCACCCAGGGGTAGAAAATGATGGAGAGAACGTTTTCGCCATCTAAAACGGTCTAAAACGGGTCTAAAATGCCTAAACCGGCGCCTGGAACGTGGCGCAGTTGTTGGGTCAAATATTGTCAAAAATCAGTGGAAATTTGTCAAATACTGGCAAAAATCTGCTGAAATTTGTCAAAAATTGCCAAATTTTGGCGCAAGTTACGTGAGGTTTGCGCGCATCCAACTATGACGAAAAATCCATGCGTGTGCACGCGCGATTTACTGGCGCGTTGGAAGCGTTAAAATAAATTTTTCCAATATCTAACACAATTTGCACCGAATTATGGCAATTTTTGACAAATTTACATGGATTTTTGCCAGTATTTGACAAATTTCCACGGATTTTTGACAATATTTGACAAATTCCAGACAAATTTCAGACAAATTTCAATTAATTTTTGAAATTTTATGAGAAATTTCAGCAAATGTTTGAGGATTGAGGAAATCTTCTGAAATTTGTCAAATATAGGCAAAAATCTTCTGAAATTTGTCAAATACAGGCAAAAATCTGCTGAAATTTGTCAAAAATTGCCCAAATTCCGTGCAAGTTTTGCAAGTTTTGCGCGCATCAAATCGTATGCGCGCCTATACTATTGCACGAGCGCATTGACGCGTGATGAACACCGACCACGTTTACGAAGTGAATTCGAGCTACAAAAGTATCGAGTCGCCATTCTATGATGGAAAAAAAAAATTAAGTGTAAACAAACAAAATAAAAACTTTAATATACAAGAAACGTACAATTCCACTCAACTTTGTTTCAAATTTTATTTATTGGATCATTGAAAATAAACAGTAGTGTTGTGCACTGTACGCTTAAGTGTATACCGGCGATGCGTTGTTTTGTGGTGGGGATTTGCCTCGATAATTGATCTTTTCTCTTTGTTTGCAATATTTTTTTGGCCTTTTTTGTTGATTTTTCGGTTTGAAATTGTTTTTTTCCGGTGTAATTTAAGTGGTGGAAGGTTGTTGGCGTGTGTTGAGGGTAATTTTGGCGGTTTTTGGGTCGGGATTAGTGTTTTCTGCGATTTTTTATCGGTATTTGGGGTTTGATGCAGCGGATAGCGCATGCGAATCGCCGTCGACCGTAGCATTAGCAATTGCAACGTGCCGCGCTATGCCACACAATGTGCCGCCGCGATATGCCATCGAATCCGAATGTGTGTGATGCGAAACGCGAGTACGCGCGCGGAGAACGCGCGGCAATGCTAGCAACAGGAGCGCAACTGCCCAAGAAATTGCTCAACAATAAAAGGCACGTGCCTGAAACAATAGGCACTTCAAATAAAGTTATTGTTAAAAAACGGGCTTGAAAACCAACAATTACACAATAATTAAGGGGCAAGAAATGAACTTTGCTGCAATGCAAAGTTCTCAAAATACAGAGAAATGAAAGTTACACTTGTATAAAGAATTGACAATGTTTGAAACCAATAAAAACTACAAAAACACACTTGTAAAAAACCCAAAACAACCCCCAGAATGAATTATTTGACTCAAATTAACCCTAAAACGGTCTTGGAGGTCGTGCAGACGACAGAGTCGGATCGGAAGGTTGCTAAAACCTGACGCCAAAACTAGCAATGGGACAGCTAGTTAGAAAACAGCTTTTTCATCAATCATGAACGCTGAAAACCTCACCCAGGGGTAGAAAATGATGGAGAGAACGTTTTCGCCATCTAAAACGGTCTAAAACGGGTCTAAAATGCCTAAACCGGCGCCTGGAACGTGGCGCAGTTGTTGGGTCAAATATTGTCAAAAATCAGTGGAAATTTGTCAAATACTGGCAAAAATCTGCTGAAATTTGTCAAAAATTGCCAAATTTTGGCGCAAGTTACGTGAGGTTTGCGCGCATCCAACTATGACGAAAAATCCATGCGTGTGCACGCGCGATTTACTGGCGCGTTGGAAGCGTTAAAATAAATTTTTCCAATATCTAACACAATTTGCACCGAATTATGGCAATTTTTGACAAATTTACATGGATTTTTGCCAGTATTTGACAAATTTCCACGGATTTTTGACAATATTTGACAAATTCCAGACAAATTTCAGACAAATTTCAATTAATTTTTGAAATTTTATGAGAAATTTCAGCAAATGTTTGAGGATTGAGGAAATCTTCTGAAATTTGTCAAATATAGGCAAAAATCTTCTGAAATTTGTCAAATACAGGCAAAAATCTGCTGAAATTTGTCAAAAATTGCCCAAATTCCGTGCAAGTTTTGCAAGTTTTGCGCGCATCAAATCGTATGCGCGCCTATACTATTGCACGAGCGCATTGACGCGTGATGAACACCGACCACGTTTACGAAGTGAATTCGAGCTACAAAAGTATCGAGTCGCCATTCTATGATGGAAAAAAAAAATTAAGTGTAAACAAACAAAATAAAAACTTTAATATACAAGAAACGTACAATTCCACTCAACTTTGTTTCAAATTTTATTTATTGGATCATTGAAAATAAACAGTAGTGTTGTGCACTGTACGCTTAAGTGTATACCGGCGATGCGTTGTTTTGTGGTGGGGATTTGCCTCGATAATTGATCTTTTCTCTTTGTTTGCAATATTTTTTTGGCCTTTTTTGTTGATTTTTCGGTTTGAAATTGTTTTTTTCCGGTGTAATTTAAGTGGTGGAAGGTTGTTGGCGTGTGTTGAGGGTAATTTTGGCGGTTTTTGGGTCGGGATTAGTGTTTTCTGCGATTTTTTATCGGTATTTGGGGTTTGATGCAGCGGATAGCGCATGCGAATCGCCGTCGACCGTAGCATTAGCAATTGCAACGTGCCGCGCTATGCCACACAATGTGCCGCCGCGATATGCCATCGAATCCGAATGTGTGTGATGCGAAACGCGAGTACGCGCGCGGAGAACGCGCGGCAATGCTAGCAACAGGAGCGCAACTGCCCAAGAAATTGCTCAACAATAAAAGGCACGTGCCTGAAACAATAGGCACTTCAAATAAAGTTATTGTTAAAAAACGGGCTTGAAAACCAACAATTACACAATAATTAAGGGGCAAGAAATGAACTTTGCTGCAATGCAAAGTTCTCAAAATACAGAGAAATGAAAGTTACACTTGTATAAAGAATTGACAATGTTTGAAACCAATAAAAACTACAAAAACACACTTGTAAAAAACCCAAAACAACCCCCAGAATGAATTATTTGACTCAAATTAACCCTAAAACGGTCTTGGAGGTCGTGCAGACGACAGAGTCGGATCGGAAGGTTGCTAAAACCTGACGCCAAAACTAGCAATGGGACAGCTAGTTAGAAAACAGCTTTTTCATCAATCATGAACGCTGAAAACCTCACCCAGGGGTAGAAAATGATGGAGAGAACGTTTTCGCCATCTAAAACGGTCTAAAACGGGTCTAAAATGCCTAAACCGGCGCCTGGAACGTGGCGCAGTTGTTGGGTCAAATATTGTCAAAAATCAGTGGAAATTTGTCAAATACTGGCAAAAATCTGCTGAAATTTGTCAAAAATTGCCAAATTTTGGCGCAAGTTACGTGAGGTTTGCGCGCATCCAACTATGACGAAAAATCCATGCGTGTGCACGCGCGATTTACTGGCGCGTTGGAAGCGTTAAAATAAATTTTTCCAATATCTAACACAATTTGCACCGAATTATGGCAATTTTTGACAAATTTACATGGATTTTTGCCAGTATTTGACAAATTTCCACGGATTTTTGACAATATTTGACAAATTCCAGACAAATTTCAGACAAATTTCAATTAATTTTTGAAATTTTATGAGAAATTTCAGCAAATGTTTGAGGATTGAGGAAATCTTCTGAAATTTGTCAAATATAGGCAAAAATCTTCTGAAATTTGTCAAATACAGGCAAAAATCTGCTGAAATTTGTCAAAAATTGCCCAAATTCCGTGCAAGTTTTGCAAGTTTTGCGCGCATCAAATCGTATGCGCGCCTATACTATTGCACGAGCGCATTGACGCGTGATGAACACCGACCACGTTTACGAAGTGAATTCGAGCTACAAAAGTATCGAGTCGCCATTCTATGATGGAAAAAAAAAATTAAGTGTAAACAAACAAAATAAAAACTTTAATATACAAGAAACGTACAATTCCACTCAACTTTGTTTCAAATTTTATTTATTGGATCATTGAAAATAAACAGTAGTGTTGTGCACTGTACGCTTAAGTGTATACCGGCGATGCGTTGTTTTGTGGTGGGGATTTGCCTCGATAATTGATCTTTTCTCTTTGTTTGCAATATTTTTTTGGCCTTTTTTGTTGATTTTTCGGTTTGAAATTGTTTTTTTCCGGTGTAATTTAAGTGGTGGAAGGTTGTTGGCGTGTGTTGAGGGTAATTTTGGCGGTTTTTGGGTCGGGATTAGTGTTTTCTGCGATTTTTGATCGGTATTTGGGGTTTGATGCAGCGGATAGCGCATGCGAATCGCCGTCGACCGTAGCATTAGCAATTGCAACCTGCCGCGCTATGCCACACAATGTGCCGCCGCGATAGGCCATCGAATCCGAATGTGTGTGATGCGAAACGCGAGTACGCGCGCGGAGAACGCGCGGCAATGCTAGCAACAGGAGCGCAACTGCCCAAGAAATTGCTCAACAATAAAAGGCACGTGGAAGCACGTGCCTGAAACAATAGGCACTTCAAATAAAGTTATTGTTAAAAAACGGGCTTGAAAACCAACAATTACACAATAATTAAGGGGCAAGAAATGAACTTTGCTGCAATGCAAAGTTCTCAAAATACAGAGAAATGAAAGTTACACTTGTATAAAGAATTGACAATGTTTGAAACCAATAAAAACTACAAAAACACACTTGTAAAAAACCCAAAACAACACCCAGAATGAATTATTTGACTCAAATTAACCCTAAAACAGTCTTGGAGGTCGTGCAGACGACAGAGTCGGATCGGAAGGTTGCTAAAACCTGACGCCAAAACTAGCAATGGGACAGCTAGTTAGAAAACAGCTTTTTCATCAATTATGAACGCTGAAAACCTCACCCAGGGGTAGAAAATGATGGAGAGAACGTTTTCGCCATCTAAAACGGTCTAAAACGGGTCTAAAATGCCTAAACCGGCGCCTGGAACGTGGCGCAGTTGTTGGGTCAAATATTGTCAAAAATCAGTGGAAATTTGTCAAATACTGGCAAAAATCTGCTGAAATTTGTCAAAAATTGCCAAATTTTGGCGCAAGTTACGTGAGGTTTGCGCGCATCCAACTATGACAAAAAATCCATGCGTGTGCACGCGCGATTTACTGGCGCGTTGGAAGCGTTAAAATAAATTTTTCCAATATCTAACACAATTTGCACCGAATTATGGCAATTTTTGACAAATTTACATGGATTTTTGCCAGTATTTGACAAATTTCCACGGATTTTTGACAATATTTGACAAATTCCAGACAAATTTCAGACAAATTTCAATTAATTTTAGAAATTTTATGAGAAATTTCAGCAAATGTTTGAGGATTGAGGAAATCTTCTGAAATTTGTCAAATATAGGCAAAAATCTTCTGAAATTTGTCAAATACAGGCAAAAATCTGCTGAAATTTGTCAAAAATTGCCCAAATTCCGTGCAAGTTTTGCAAGTTTTGCGCGCATCAAATCGTATGCGCGCCTATACTATTGCACGAGCGCATTGACGCGTGATGAACACCGACCACGTTTACGAAGTGAATTCGAGCTACAAAAGTATCGAGTCGCCATTCTATGATGGAAAAAAAAAATTAAGTGTAAACAAACAAAATAAAAACTTTAATATACAAGAAACGTACAATTCCACTCAACTTTGTTTCAAATTTTATTTATTGGATCATTGAAAATAAACAGTAGTGTTGTGCACTGTACGCTTAAGTGTATACCGGCGATGCGTTGTTTTGTGGTGGGGATTTGCCTCGATAATTGATCTTTTCTCTTTGTTTGCAATATTTTTTTGGCCTTTTTTGTTGATTTTTCGGTTTGAAATTGTTTTTTTCCGGTGTAATTTAAGTGGTGGAAGGTTGTTGGCGTGTGTTGAGGGTAATTTTGGCGGTTTTTGGGTCGGGATTAGTGTTTTCTGCGATTTTTGATCGGTATTTGGGGTTTGATGCAGCGGATAGCGCATGCGAATCGCCGTCGACCGTAGCATTAGCAATTGCAACCTGCCGCGCTATGCCACACAATGTGCCGCCGCGATAGGCCATCGAATCCGAATGTGTGTGATGCGAAACGCGAGTACGCGCGCGGAGAACGCGCGGCAATGCTAGCAACAGGAGCGCAACTGCCCAAGAAATTGCTCAACAATAAAAGGCACGTGGAAGCACGTGCCTGAAACAATAGGCACTTCAAATAAAGTTATTGTTAAAAAACGGGCTTGAAAACCAACAATTACACAATAATTAAGGGGCAAGAAATGAACTTTGCTGCAATGCAAAGTTCTCAAAATACAGAGAAATGAAAGTTACACTTGTATAAAGAATTGACAATGTTTGAAACCAATAAAAACTACAAAAACACACTTGTAAAAAACCCAAAACAACCCCCAGAATGAATTATTTGACTCAAATTAACCCTAAAACGGTCTTGGAGGTCGTGCAGACGACAGAGTCGGATCGGAAGGTTGCTAAAACCTGACGCCAAAACTAGCAATGGGACAGCTAGTTAGAAAACAGCTTTTTCATCAATCATGAACGCTGAAAACCTCACCCAGGGGTAGAAAATGATGGAGAGAACGTTTTCGCCATCTAAAACGGTCTAAAACGGGTCTAAAATGCCTAAACCGGCACCTGGAACGTGGCGCAGTTGTTGGGTCAAATATTGTCAAAAATCAGTGGAAATTTGTCAAATACTGGCAAAAATCTGCTGAAATTTGTCAAAAATTGCCAAATTTTGGCGCAAGTTACGTGAGGTTTGCGCGCATCCAACTATGACGAAAAATCCATGCGTGTGCACGCGCGATTTACTGGCGCGTTGGAAGCGTTAAAATAAATTTTTCCAATATCTAACACAATTTGCACCGAATTATGGCAATTTTTGACAAATTTACATGGATTTTTGCCAGTATTTGACAAATTTCCACGGATTTTTGACAATATTTGACAAATTCCAGACAAATTTCAGACAAATTTCAATTAATTTTTGAAATTTTATGAGAAATTTCAGCAAATGTTTGAGGATTGAGGAAATCTTCTGAAATTTGTCAAATATAGGCAAAAATCTTCTGAAATTTGTCAAATACAGGCAAAAATCTGCTGAAATTTGTCAAAAATTGCCCAAATTCCGTGCAAGTTTTGCAAGTTTTGCGCGCATCAAATCGTATGCGCGCCTATACTATTGCACGAGCGCATTGACGCGTGATGAACACCGACCACGTTTACGAAGTGAATTCGAGCTACAAAAGTATCGAGTCGCCATTCTATGATGGAAAAAAAAAATTAAGTGTAAACAAACAAAATAAAAACTTTAATATACAAGAAACGTACAATTCCACTCAACTTTGTTTCAAATTTTATTTATTGGATCATTGAAAATAAACAGTAGTGTTGTGCACTGTACGCTTAAGTGTATACCGGCGATGCGTTGTTTTGTGGTGGGGATTTGCCTCGATAATTGATCTTTTCTCTTTGTTTGCAATATTTTTTTGGCCTTTTTTGTTGATTTTTCGGTTTGAAATTGTTTTTTTCCGGTGTAATTTAAGTGGTGGAAGGTTGTTGGCGTGTGTTGAGGGTAATTTTGGCGGTTTTTGGGTCGGGATTAGTGTTTTCTGCGATTTTTTATCGGTATTTGGGGTTTGATGCAGCGGATAGCGCATGCGAATCGCCGTCGACCGTAGCATTAGCAATTGCAACGTGCCGCGCTATGCCACACAATGTGCCGCCGCGATATGCCATCGAATCCGAATGTGTGTGATGCGAAACGCGAGTACGCGCGCGGAGAACGCGCGGCAATGCTAGCAACAGGAGCGCAACTGCCCAAGAAATTGCTCAACAATAAAAGGCACGTGCCTGAAACAATAGGCACTTCAAATAAAGTTATTGTTAAAAAACGGGCTTGAAAACCAACAATTACACAATAATTAAGGGGCAAGAAATGAACTTTGCTGCAATGCAAAGTTCTCAAAATACAGAGAAATGAAAGTTACACTTGTATAAAGAATTGACAATGTTTGAAACCAATAAAAACTACAAAAACACACTTGTAAAAAACCCAAAACAACCCCCAGAATGAATTATTTGACTCAAATTAACCCTAAAACGGTCTTGGAGGTCGTGCAGACGACAGAGTCGGATCGGAAGGTTGCTAAAACCTGACGCCAAAACTAGCAATGGGACAGCTAGTTAGAAAACAGCTTTTTCATCAATCATGAACGCTGAAAACCTCACCCAGGGGTAGAAAATGATGGAGAGAACGTTTTCGCCATCTAAAACGGTCTAAAACGGGTCTAAAATGCCTAAACCGGCGCCTGGAACGTGGCGCAGTTGTTGGGTCAAATATTGTCAAAAATCAGTGGAAATTTGTCAAATACTGGCAAAAATCTATGTAAATTTGTCAAAAATTGCCATAATTCGGTGCAAATTGTGTTAGATATTGGAAAAATTTATTTTAACGCTTCCAACGCGCCAGTAAATCGCGCGTGCACACGCATGGATTTTTTGTCATAGTTGGATGCGCGCAAACCTCACGTAACTTGCGCCAAAATTTGGCAATTTTTGACAAATTTCAGCAGATTTTTGCCAGTATTTGACAAATTTCCACTGATTTTTGACAATATTTGACCCAACAACTGCGCCACGTTCCAGGCGCCGGTTTAGGCATTTTAGACCCGTTTTAGACCGTTTTAGATGGCGAAAACGTTCTCTCCATCATTTTCTACCCCTGGGTGAGGTTTTCAGCGTTCATAATTGATGAAAAAGCTGTTTTCTAACTAGCTGTCCCATTGCTAGTTTTGGCGTCAGGTTTTAGCAACCTTCCGATCCGACTCTGTCGTCTGCACGACCTCCAAGACCGTTTTAGGGTTAATTTGAGTCAAATAATTCATTCTGGGTGTTGTTTTGGGTTTTTTACAAGTGTGTTTTTGTAGTTTTTATTGGTTTCAAACATTGTCAATTCTTTATACAAGTGTAACTTTCATTTCTCTGTATTTTGAGAACTTTGCATTGCAGCAAAGTTCATTTCTTGCCCCTTAATTATTGTGTAATTGTTGGTTTTCAGGCCCATTTTTTAACAATAACTTTATTTGAAGTGCCTATTGTTTCAGGCACGTGCCTTTTATTGTTGAGCAATTTCTTGGGCAGTTGCGCTCCTGTTGCTAGCATTGCCGCGCGTTCTCCGCGCGCGTACTCGCGTTTCGCATCACACACATTCGGATTCGATGGCATATCGCGGCGGCACATTGTGTGGCATAGCGCGGCACGTTGCAATTGCTAATGCTACGGTCGACGGCGTTTCGCATGCGCTATCCGCTGCATCAAACCCCAAATACCGATAAAAAATCGCAGAAAACACTAATCCCGACCCAAAAACCGCCAAAATTACCCTCAACACACGCCAACAACCTTCCACCACTTAAATTACACCGGAAAAAAACAATTTCAAACCGAAAAATCAACAAAAAAGGCCAAAAAAATATTGCAAACAAAGAGAAAAGATCAATTATCGAGGCAAATCCCCACCACAAAACAACGCATCGCCGGTATACACTTAAGCGTACAGTGCACAACACTACTGTTTATTTTCAATGATCCAATAAATAAAATTTGAAACAAAGTTGAGTGGAATTGTACGTTTCTTGTATATTAAAGTTTTTATTTTGTTTGTTTACACTTAATTTTTTTTTTCCATCATAGAATGGCGACTCGATACTTTTGTAGCTCGAATTCACTTCGTAAACGTGGTCGGTGTTCATCACGCGTCAATGCGCTCGTGCAATAGTATAGGCGCGCATACGATTTGATGCGCGCAAAACTTGCAAAACTTGCACGGAATTTGGGCAATTTTTGACAAATTTCAGCAGATTTTTGCCTGTATTTGACAAATTTCAGAAGATTTTTGCCTATATTTGACAAATTTCAGAAGATTTCCTCAATCCTCAAACATTTGCTGAAATTTCTCATAAAATTTCAAAAATTAATTGAAATTTGTCTGAAATTTGTCTGGAATTTGTCAAATATTGTCAAAAATCCGTGGAAATTTGTCAAATACTGGCAAAAATCCATGTAAATTTGTCAAAAATTGCCATAATTCGGTGCAAATTGTGTTAGATATTGGAAAAATTTATTTTAACGCTTCCAACGCGCCAGTAAATCGCGCGTGCACACGCATGGATTTTTCGTCATAGTTGGATGCGCGCAAACCTCACGTAACTTGCGCCAAAATTTGGCAATTTTTGACAAATTTCAGCAGATTTTTGCCAGTATTTGACAAATTTCCACTGATTTTTGACAATATTTGACCCAACAACTGCGCCACGTTCCAGGTGCCGGTTTAGGCATTTTAGACCCGTTTTAGACCGTTTTAGATGGCGAAAACGTTCTCTCCATCATTTTCTACCCCTGGGTGAGGTTTTCAGCGTTCATGATTGATGAAAAAGCTGTTTTCTAACTAGCTGTCCCATTGCTAGTTTTGGCGTCAGGTTTTAGCAACCTTCCGATCCGACTCTGTCGTCTGCACGACCTCCAAGACCGTTTTAGGGTTAATTTGAGTCAAATAATTCATTCTGGGGGTTGTTTTGGGTTTTTTACAAGTGTGTTTTTGTAGTTTTTATTGGTTTCAAACATTGTCAATTCTTTATACAAGTGTAACTTTCATTTCTCTGTATTTTGAGAACTTTGCATTGCAGCAAAGTTCATTTCTTGCCCCTTAATTATTGTGTAATTGTTGGTTTTCAAGCCCGTTTTTTAACAATAACTTTATTTGAAGTGCCTATTGTTTCAGGCACGTGCTTCCACGTGCCTTTTATTGTTGAGCAATTTCTTGGGCAGTTGCGCTCCTGTTGCTAGCATTGCCGCGCGTTCTCCGCGCGCGTACTCGCGTTTCGCATCACACACATTCGGATTCGATGGCCTATCGCGGCGGCACATTGTGTGGCATAGCGCGGCAGGTTGCAATTGCTAATGCTACGGTCGACGGCGATTCGCATGCGCTATCCGCTGCATCAAACCCCAAATACCGATCAAAAATCGCAGAAAACACTAATCCCGACCCAAAAACCGCCAAAATTACCCTCAACACACGCCAACAACCTTCCACCACTTAAATTACACCGGAAAAAAACAATTTCAAACCGAAAAATCAACAAAAAAGGCCAAAAAAATATTGCAAACAAAGAGAAAAGATCAATTATCGAGGCAAATCCCCACCACAAAACAACGCATCGCCGGTATACACTTAAGCGTACAGTGCACAACACTACTGTTTATTTTCAATGATCCAATAAATAAAATTTGAAACAAAGTTGAGTGGAATTGTACGTTTCTTGTATATTAAAGTTTTTATTTTGTTTGTTTACACTTAATTTTTTTTTTCCATCATAGAATGGCGACTCGATACTTTTGTAGCTCGAATTCACTTCGTAAACGTGGTCGGTGTTCATCACGCGTCAATGCGCTCGTGCAATAGTATAGGCGCGCATACGATTTGATGCGCGCAAAACTTGCAAAACTTGCACGGAATTTGGGCAATTTTTGACAAATTTCAGCAGATTTTTGCCTGTATTTGACAAATTTCAGAAGATTTTTGCCTATATTTGACAAATTTCAGAAGATTTCCTCAATCCTCAAACATTTGCTGAAATTTCTCATAAAATTTCTAAAATTAATTGAAATTTGTCTGAAATTTGTCTGGAATTTGTCAAATATTGTCAAAAATCCGTGGAAATTTGTCAAATACTGGCAAAAATCCATGTAAATTTGTCAAAAATTGCCATAATTCGGTGCAAATTGTGTTAGATATTGGAAAAATTTATTTTAACGCTTCCAACGCGCCAGTAAATCGCGCGTGCACACGCATGGATTTTTTGTCATAGTTGGATGCGCGCAAACCTCACGTAACTTGCGCCAAAATTTGGCAATTTTTGACAAATTTCAGCAGATTTTTGCCAGTATTTGACAAATTTCCACTGATTTTTGACAATATTTGACCCAACAACTGCGCCACGTTCCAGGCGCCGGTTTAGGCATTTTAGACCCGTTTTAGACCGTTTTAGATGGCGAAAACGTTCTCTCCATCATTTTCTACCCCTGGGTGAGGTTTTCAGCGTTCATAATTGATGAAAAAGCTGTTTTCTAACTAGCTGTCCCATTGCTAGTTTTGGCGTCAGGTTTTAGCAACCTTCCGATCCGACTCTGTCGTCTGCACGACCTCCAAGACTGTTTTAGGGTTAATTTGAGTCAAATAATTCATTCTGGGTGTTGTTTTGGGTTTTTTACAAGTGTGTTTTTGTAGTTTTTATTGGTTTCAAACATTGTCAATTCTTTATACAAGTGTAACTTTCATTTCTCTGTATTTTGAGAACTTTGCATTGCAGCAAAGTTCATTTCTTGCCCCTTAATTATTGTGTAATTGTTGGTTTTCAAGCCCGTTTTTTAACAATAACTTTATTTGAAGTGCCTATTGTTTCAGGCACGTGCTTCCACGTGCCTTTTATTGTTGAGCAATTTCTTGGGCAGTTGCGCTCCTGTTGCTAGCATTGCCGCGCGTTCTCCGCGCGCGTACTCGCGCGTTTCGCATCACACACATTCGGGTTCAATGGCCTATCGCGGCGGCACATTGTGTGGCATAGCGCGGCACGTTGCAATTACGTGACGTGGCACGTTGCTGTTACGTGACGCGATAGCCAGTATTTAAGCAGGGGATTCCATCATCGTTTACACAAATGCGCATTGCAACGTGGAGGCGCATTCGAGTCCTTTTCCCAAGCGTTGAAAAAGGACAAAACTCGTATTCGATTCGAAAGCGAATCGAATACGATTTTTGTCCTTTTTCAACGCAAAATTGTATTCGATTCGCTTTCGAATCGAATACGAGTTTTGCCCTTCTTCAACGCGAAATCGTATTCGACTCGCTTTCGAGTCGAATGCGAATTTTTCCCTTCTTCAACGCGAAATCGTATTCGACTCGTTTTCGAGTCGAGTACGAGTTTTGCCCTTCTTCAACGCGAAATCGTATTCGACTCGTTTTCGAGTCGAATACGAGTTTTGCCCTTCTTCAACGCGAAATCGTATTCGACTCGTTTTCGAGTCGAGTACGAGTTTTGCCCTTCTTCAACGCGAAATCGTATTCGACTCGTTTTCGAGTCGAATACGAGATAGTCGATGACCCGTTCCCGGACTTTGACTCGTACGACTCGTATTCGAGATGTATTCGAGATGTATTCGAGATGTATTCGAATCGTATTCGAGTCGCATTCGAGATGGTCGATGATTTCCACTCGCTCGTATACGCGTTGTATACGAGCTCGTATTTTGATCGTAATCGTAAACGAATCGTTTACAAGTCGTATACAAGTTGTATACGACGTGTATACACCTCGTATACGAACGAAGTTTGTGAAAACACAATTTCCAAATAAGACGTATGTGACTACTATGTGTTTTCATGTCGTAGTAAGTATCCGGTGGATTTTCCAAACTTCGTTCGTATACGAGGTGTATACACGTCGTATACAACTTGTATACGACTTGTAAACGATTCGTTTACGATTACGATCAAAATACGAGCTCGTATACAACGCGTATACGAGCGAGTGGAAATCATCGACCATCTCGAATGCGACTCGAATACGATTCGAATACATCTCGAATACATCTCGAATACGAGTCGTATACGAGATGGTCGATTTTTGTTTCCCGGACTTTGATTCGTATTCGAGTTGTTACGAGTTCGTATTTTGATCGTATTCGTATTCGAATCGAATTCGAATCGTATTCGAATCGAATACGAATCGAATTCGAGTCGTATTCGAGATGGTCGATGATTTCCACTCGCTCGTATACGCGTTGTATACGAGCTCGTATTTTGATCGTAATCGTAAACGAATCGTTTACAAGTCGTATACAAGTTGTATACGACGTGTATACACCTCGTATACGAACGAAGTTTGTGAAAACACAATTTCCAAATAAGACGTATGTGACTACTATGTGTTTTCATGTCGTAGTAAGTATCCGGTGGATTTTCCAAACTTCGTTCGTATACGAGGTGTATACACGTCGTATACAACTTGT
This sequence comes from Strigamia acuminata, assembly GCA_949358305.1. Lineage (NCBI taxonomy): Eukaryota > Metazoa > Arthropoda > Chilopoda > Geophilomorpha > Linotaeniidae > Strigamia > Strigamia acuminata. The sequence continues at coordinate 49,451 of CASHSZ010000070.1, read as the reverse complement.
ATACGACTTGTAAACGATTCGTTTACGATTACGATCAAAATACGAGCTCGTATACAACGCGTATACGAGCGAGTGGAAATCATCGACCATCTCGAATGCGACTCGAATACGATTCGAATACATCCCGAATACATCTCGAATACGAGTCGTATACGAGATGGTCGATTTTTGTTTCCCGGACTTTGATTCGTATTCGAGTTGTTACGAGTTCGTATTTTGATCGTATTCGTATTCGAATCGAATTCGAATCGAATACGAATCGAATTCGAGTCGTATTCGAGATGGTCGATGATTTCCACTCGCTCGTATACGCGTTGTATACGAGCTCGTATTTTGATCGTAATCGTAAACGAATCGTTTACAAGTCGTATACAAGTTGTATACGACGTGTATACACCTCGTATACGAACGAAGTTTGTGAAAACACAATTTCCAAATAAGACGTATGTGACTACTATGTGTTTTCATGTCGTAGTAAGTATCCGGTGGATTTTCCAAACTTCGTTCGTATACGAGGTGTATACACGTCGTATACAACTTGTATACGACTTGTAAACGATTCGTTTACGATTACGATCAAAATACGAGCTCGTATACAACGCGTATACGAGCGAGTGGAAATCATCGACCATCTCGAATGCGACTCGAATACGATTCGAATACATCTCGAATACATCTCGAATACATCTCGAATACGAGTCGTACGAGTCAAAGTCCGGGAACGGGTCATCGACTATCTCGTATTCGACTCGAAAACGAGTCGAATACGATTTCGCGTTGAAGAAGGGCAAAACTCGTACTCGACTCGAAAACGAGTCGAATACGATTTCGCGTTGAAGAAGGGCAAAACTCGTATTCGACTCGAAAACGAGTCGAATACGATTTCGCGTTGAAGAAGGGCAAAACTCGTACTCGACTCGAAAACGAGTCGAATACGATTTCGCGTTGAAGAAGGGAAAAATTCGCATTCGACTCGAAAGCGAGTCGAATACGATTTCGCGTTGAAGAAGGGCAAAACTCGTATTCGATTCGAAAGCGAATCGAATACAATTTTGCGTTGAAAAAGGACAAAAATCGTATTCGATTCGCTTTCGAATCGAATACGAGTTTTGTCCTTTTTCAACGCTTGGGAAAAGGACTCGAATGCGCCTCCACGTTGCAATGCGCATTTGTGTAAACGATGATGGAATCCCCTGCTTAAATACTGGCTATCGCGTCACGTAACAGCAACGTGCCACGTCACGTAATTGCAACGTGCCGCGCTATGCCACACAATGTGCCGCCGCGATAGGCCATTGAACCCGAATGTGTGTGATGCGAAACGCGCGAGTACGCGCGCGGAGAACGCGCGGCAATGCTAGCAACAGGAGCGCAACTGCCCAAGAAATTGCTCAACAATAAAAGGCACGTGGAAGCACGTGCCTGAAACAATAGGCACTTCAAATAAAGTTATTGTTAAAAAACGGGCTTGAAAACCAACAATTACACAATAATTAAGGGGCAAGAAATGAACTTTGCTGCAATGCAAAGTTCTCAAAATACAGAGAAATGAAAGTTACACTTGTATAAAGAATTGACAATGTTTGAAACCAATAAAAACTACAAAAACACACTTGTAAAAAACCCAAAACAACACCCAGAATGAATTATTTGACTCAAATTAACCCTAAAACAGTCTTGGAGGTCGTGCAGACGACAGAGTCGGATCGGAAGGTTGCTAAAACCTGACGCCAAAACTAGCAATGGGACAGCTAGTTAGAAAACAGCTTTTTCATCAATTATGAACGCTGAAAACCTCACCCAGGGGTAGAAAATGATGGAGAGAACGTTTTCGCCATCTAAAACGGTCTAAAACGGGTCTAAAATGCCTAAACCGGCGCCTGGAACGTGGCGCAGTTGTTGGGTCAAATATTGTCAAAAATCAGTGGAAATTTGTCAAATACTGGCAAAAATCTGCTGAAATTTGTCAAAAATTGCCAAATTTTGGCGCAAGTTACGTGAGGTTTGCGCGCATCCAACTATGACAAAAAATCCATGCGTGTGCACGCGCGATTTACTGGCGCGTTGGAAGCGTTAAAATAAATTTTTCCAATATCTAACACAATTTGCACCGAATTATGGCAATTTTTGACAAATTTACATGGATTTTTGCCAGTATTTGACAAATTTCCACGGATTTTTGACAATATTTGACAAATTCCAGACAAATTTCAGACAAATTTCAATTAATTTTAGAAATTTTATGAGAAATTTCAGCAAATGTTTGAGGATTGAGGAAATCTTCTGAAATTTGTCAAATATAGGCAAAAATCTTCTGAAATTTGTCAAATACAGGCAAAAATCTGCTGAAATTTGTCAAAAATTGCCCAAATTCCGTGCAAGTTTTGCAAGTTTTGCGCGCATCAAATCGTATGCGCGCCTATACTATTGCACGAGCGCATTGACGCGTGATGAACACCGACCACGTTTACGAAGTGAATTCGAGCTACAAAAGTATCGAGTCGCCATTCTATGATGGAAAAAAAAAATTAAGTGTAAACAAACAAAATAAAAACTTTAATATACAAGAAACGTACAATTCCACTCAACTTTGTTTCAAATTTTATTTATTGGATCATTGAAAATAAACAGTAGTGTTGTGCACTGTACGCTTAAGTGTATACCGGCGATGCGTTGTTTTGTGGTGGGGATTTGCCTCGATAATTGATCTTTTCTCTTTGTTTGCAATATTTTTTTGGCCTTTTTTGTTGATTTTTCGGTTTGAAATTGTTTTTTTCCGGTGTAATTTAAGTGGTGGAAGGTTGTTGGCGTGTGTTGAGGGTAATTTTGGCGGTTTTTGGGTCGGGATTAGTGTTTTCTGCGATTTTTGATCGGTATTTGGGGTTTGATGCAGCGGATAGCGCATGCGAATCGCCGTCGACCGTAGCATTAGCAATTGCAACCTGCCGCGCTATGCCACACAATGTGCCGCCGCGATAGGCCATCGAATCCGAATGTGTGTGATGCGAAACGCGAGTACGCGCGCGGAGAACGCGCGGCAATGCTAGCAACAGGAGCGCAACTGCCCAAGAAATTGCTCAACAATAAAAGGCACGTGGAAGCACGTGCCTGAAACAATAGGCACTTCAAATAAAGTTATTGTTAAAAAACGGGCTTGAAAACCAACAATTACACAATAATTAAGGGGCAAGAAATGAACTTTGCTGCAATGCAAAGTTCTCAAAATACAGAGAAATGAAAGTTACACTTGTATAAAGAATTGACAATGTTTGAAACCAATAAAAACTACAAAAACACACTTGTAAAAAACCCAAAACAACCCCCAGAATGAATTATTTGACTCAAATTAACCCTAAAACGGTCTTGGAGGTCGTGCAGACGACAGAGTCGGATCGGAAGGTTGCTAAAACCTGACGCCAAAACTAGCAATGGGACAGCTAGTTAGAAAACAGCTTTTTCATCAATCATGAACGCTGAAAACCTCACCCAGGGGTAGAAAATGATGGAGAGAACGTTTTCGCCATCTAAAACGGTCTAAAACGGGTCTAAAATGCCTAAACCGGCACCTGGAACGTGGCGCAGTTGTTGGGTCAAATATTGTCAAAAATCAGTGGAAATTTGTCAAATACTGGCAAAAATCTGCTGAAATTTGTCAAAAATTGCCAAATTTTGGCGCAAGTTACGTGAGGTTTGCGCGCATCCAACTATGACGAAAAATCCATGCGTGTGCACGCGCGATTTACTGGCGCGTTGGAAGCGTTAAAATAAATTTTTCCAATATCTAACACAATTTGCACCGAATTATGGCAATTTTTGACAAATTTACATGGATTTTTGCCAGTATTTGACAAATTTCCACGGATTTTTGACAATATTTGACAAATTCCAGACAAATTTCAGACAAATTTCAATTAATTTTTGAAATTTTATGAGAAATTTCAGCAAATGTTTGAGGATTGAGGAAATCTTCTGAAATTTGTCAAATATAGGCAAAAATCTTCTGAAATTTGTCAAATACAGGCAAAAATCTGCTGAAATTTGTCAAAAATTGCCCAAATTCCGTGCAAGTTTTGCAAGTTTTGCGCGCATCAAATCGTATGCGCGCCTATACTATTGCACGAGCGCATTGACGCGTGATGAACACCGACCACGTTTACGAAGTGAATTCGAGCTACAAAAGTATCGAGTCGCCATTCTATGATGGAAAAAAAAAATTAAGTGTAAACAAACAAAATAAAAACTTTAATATACAAGAAACGTACAATTCCACTCAACTTTGTTTCAAATTTTATTTATTGGATCATTGAAAATAAACAGTAGTGTTGTGCACTGTACGCTTAAGTGTATACCGGCGATGCGTTGTTTTGTGGTGGGGATTTGCCTCGATAATTGATCTTTTCTCTTTGTTTGCAATATTTTTTTGGCCTTTTTTGTTGATTTTTCGGTTTGAAATTGTTTTTTTCCGGTGTAATTTAAGTGGTGGAAGGTTGTTGGCGTGTGTTGAGGGTAATTTTGGCGGTTTTTGGGTCGGGATTAGTGTTTTCTGCGATTTTTTATCGGTATTTGGGGTTTGATGCAGCGGATAGCGCATGCGAAACGCCGTCGACCGTAGCATTAGCAATTGCAACGTGCCGCGCTATGCCACACAATGTGCCGCCGCGATATGCCATCGAATCCGAATGTGTGTGATGCGAAACGCGAGTACGCGCGCGGAGAACGCGCGGCAATGCTAGCAACAGGAGCGCAACTGCCCAAGAAATTGCTCAACAATAAAAGGCACGTGCCTGAAACAATAGGCACTTCAAATAAAGTTATTGTTAAAAAATGGGCCTGAAAACCAACAATTACACAATAATTAAGGGGCAAGAAATGAACTTTGCTGCAATGCAAAGTTCTCAAAATACAGAGAAATGAAAGTTACGCTTGTATAAAGAATTGACAATGTTTGAAACCAATAAAAACTACAAAAACACACTTGTAAAAAACCCAAAACAACCCCCAGAATGAATTATTTGACTCAAATTAACCCTAAAACGGTCTTGGAGGTCGTGCAGACGACAGAGTCGGATCGGAAGGTTGCTAAAACCTGACGCCAAAACTAGCAATGGGACAGCTAGTTAGAAAACAGCTTTTTCATCAATCATGAACGCTGAAAACCTCACCCAGGGGTAGAAAATGATGGAGAGAACGTTTTCGCCATCTAAAACGGTCTAAAACGGGTCTAAAATGCCTAAACCGGCGCCTGGAACGTGGCGCAGTTGTTGGGTCAAATATTGTCAAAAATCAGTGGAAATTTGTCAAATACTGGCAAAAATCTGCTGAAATTTGTCAAAAATTGCCAAATTTTGGCGCAAGTTACGTGAGGTTTGCGCGCATCCAACTATGACGAAAAATCCATGCGTGTGCACGCGCGATTTACTGGCGCGTTGGAAGCGTTAAAATAAATTTTTCCAATATCTAACACAATTTGCACCGAATTATGGCAATTTTTGACAAATTTACATGGATTTTTGCCAGTATTTGACAAATTTCCACGGATTTTTGACAATATTTGACAAATTCCAGACAAATTTCAGACAAATTTCAATTAATTTTTGAAATTTTATGAGAAATTTCAGCAAATGTTTGAGGATTGAGGAAATCTTCTGAAATTTGTCAAATATAGGCAAAAATCTTCTGAAATTTGTCAAATACAGGCAAAAATCTGCTGAAATTTGTCAAAAATTGCCCAAATTCCGTGCAAGTTTTGCAAGTTTTGCGCGCATCAAATCGTATGCGCGCCTATACTATTGCACGAGCGCATTGACGCGTGATGAACACCGACCACGTTTACGAAGTGAATTCGAGCTACAAAAGTATCGAGTCGCCATTCTATGATGGAAAAAAAAAATTAAGTGTAAACAAACAAAATAAAAACTTTAATATACAAGAAACGTACAATTCCACTCAACTTTGTTTCAAATTTTATTTATTGGATCATTGAAAATAAACAGTAGTGTTGTGCACTGTACGCTTAAGTGTATACCGGCGATGCGTTGTTTTGTGGTGGGGATTTGCCTCGATAATTGATCTTTTCTCTTTGTTTGCAATATTTTTTTGGCCTTTTTTGTTGATTTTTCGGTTTGAAATTGTTTTTTTCCGGTGTAATTTAAGTGGTGGAAGGTTGTTGGCGTGTGTTGAGGGTAATTTTGGCGGTTTTTGGGTCGGGATTAGTGTTTTCTGCGATTTTTTATCGGTATTTGGGGTTTGATGCAGCGGATAGCGCATGCGAATCGCCGTCGACCGTAGCATTAGCAATTGCAACGTGCCGCGCTATGCCACACAATGTGCCGCCGCGATATGCCATCGAATCCGAATGTGTGTGATGCGAAACGCGAGTACGCGCGCGGAGAACGCGCGGCAATGCTAGCAACAGGAGCGCAACTGCCCAAGAAATTGCTCAACAATAAAAGGCACGTGCCTGAAACAATAGGCACTTCAAATAAAGTTATTGTTAAAAAACGGGCTTGAAAACCAACAATTACACAATAATTAAGGGGCAAGAAATGAACTTTGCTGCAATGCAAAGTTCTCAAAATACAGAGAAATGAAAGTTACACTTGTATAAAGAATTGACAATGTTTGAAACCAATAAAAACTACAAAAACACACTTGTAAAAAACCCAAAACAACCCCCAGAATGAATTATTTGACTCAAATTAACCCTAAAACGGTCTTGGAGGTCGTGCAGACGACAGAGTCGGATCGGAAGGTTGCTAAAACCTGACGCCAAAACTAGCAATGGGACAGCTAGTTAGAAAACAGCTTTTTCATCAATCATGAACGCTGAAAACCTCACCCAGGGGTAGAAAATGATGGAGAGAACGTTTTCGCCATCTAAAACGGTCTAAAACGGGTCTAAAATGCCTAAACCGGCGCCTGGAACGTGGCGCAGTTGTTGGGTCAAATATTGTCAAAAATCAGTGGAAATTTGTCAAATACTGGCAAAAATCTGCTGAAATTTGTCAAAAATTGCCAAATTTTGGCGCAAGTTACGTGAGGTTTGCGCGCATCCAACTATGACGAAAAATCCATGCGTGTGCACGCGCGATTTACTGGCGCGTTGGAAGCGTTAAAATAAATTTTTCCAATATCTAACACAATTTGCACCGAATTATGGCAATTTTTGACAAATTTACATGGATTTTTGCCAGTATTTGACAAATTTCCACGGATTTTTGACAATATTTGACAAATTCCAGACAAATTTCAGACAAATTTCAATTAATTTTTGAAATTTTATGAGAAATTTCAGCAAATGTTTGAGGATTGAGGAAATCTTCTGAAATTTGTCAAATATAGGCAAAAATCTTCTGAAATTTGTCAAATACAGGCAAAAATCTGCTGAAATTTGTCAAAAATTGCCCAAATTCCGTGCAAGTTTTGCAAGTTTTGCGCGCATCAAATCGTATGCGCGCCTATACTATTGCACGAGCGCATTGACGCGTGATGAACACCGACCACGTTTACGAAGTGAATTCGAGCTACAAAAGTATCGAGTCGCCATTCTATGATGGAAAAAAAAAATTAAGTGTAAACAAACAAAATAAAAACTTTAATATACAAGAAACGTACAATTCCACTCAACTTTGTTTCAAATTTTATTTATTGGATCATTGAAAATAAACAGTAGTGTTGTGCACTGTACGCTTAAGTGTATACCGGCGATGCGTTGTTTTGTGGTGGGGATTTGCCTCGATAATTGATCTTTTCTCTTTGTTTGCAATATTTTTTTGGCCTTTTTTGTTGATTTTTCGGTTTGAAATTGTTTTTTTCCGGTGTAATTTAAGTGGTGGAAGGTTGTTGGCGTGTGTTGAGGGTAATTTTGGCGGTTTTTGGGTCGGGATTAGTGTTTTCTGCGATTTTTGATCGGTATTTGGGGTTTGATGCAGCGGATAGCGCATGCGAATCGCCGTCGACCGTAGCATTAGCAAGTGCGCGCGCAAGTTAAATGTGTACAGGACTGTGAGAAAATAAAACGTGTGTGGAAAAGTAAATGTTCTTTGGTGATCGCCATGAGTTCGTACTTTGTCGTGGGCGCGAAATGTGTGTGATATATATGCTACTATGCGTGATGTAGCGCCGTCAGCGCGTTTCAGCACGCGATGTAGCGCCTTGAGCGCGTCCAAATGCGTACAGGTGTTCGACAGATGTGCCAGGGCTTCACGTGCATACACGAAACATAAACATGAAGAAAACAGAAAAAACCGTTGTGTGTGATGTGTATAAAGACACATTACACAAAGAATACTACTCTTCATACAAAAAGCAATAAACTTTATACATATTGCAATAAACTTACAAAATGGTAAAAATAAAATACTGGAAAACATGGCCTTGAATAATAGTGGAAAACATGGCATACTGCCTTGAATAATAGTGAAAAACATGGCGTACTGCCTTGAATACCCCCTTGAATACGTCGCACCGCATCATCTCGCCTCACTTCCCGTCTTGGAAATAAATAAATGCCCCGGCGTTTATTCGAGGCAATGTCCAACTTGGGCTTTCATTCGCGCCTCACATCCCGCCTTGGTAATAAATAAACGCCCCGGCGTTTATTCGAGGCACATCACCCACACCTCCCCGGCGTTCAAACGAGTAGCTGCGCGTATTTGACCCCGGTTTTTATTTTTTCAAATTGTCGTGTGTTTTCAAAGTTCTTAATTTGTTCAAAAACAAACAAAATGGCTATTTGTTGATTTTTAATTGATTTTATCGATTTCTGTTCGTTTTTTGCTGGTTTTTAATCGATTTTTCTGTATTTTTGATCAATTTTTGCCAATTGTAATCGTTATTTGTCATTCTGAATTGATTATTGTCAGGTTTCAGTCGATTTTTGTCGATTTCTGATCAATGTTTATACATTTTTTATCATTTTGTGTAGATTTCTGTTGAATTTTAATCATATTTCTTCGTTTTTATTCAATTTTTGTCCCATGCTCCGCGATCAGTTCGAATAATTGACACCATACTGTGCTTTTACTCATATTCAAGATGGCGTCGCAAACTCAAGGTCGAATTCCGCTGAATTCATTTATTGCGACTGTTTGCGCTCCATACATGCGAAAAGGATTATGGGAAAAATCCTCAATGCAGGTCATTTTGGTGTCAAATGAGCGAGGAAAGCTGGAGATAAGGAAAATTGGTGAAATTTCAAAAAAAAGCTAAACAATCAAAATTTACATGAAGCTCAATTTTTCTAACTGGAAATGCATGTATCGTCAATTTCGGGATATTTTAGGGGTGAAATTGACTGGGAAGGGACCCCCACATTCCCCATGCGTCAACGCGCGCGTTGACGAAATTCAAATCCAGGTTTTCACACAGCCCCACGTTATTTTCGGGTTCCAATTGCCGTATTGCCGTATTGCCTCAAATAAACGCCGGGGCGTTTATTAATTTTCATTAATTTTCCAGACCGGAAATGAGGCGAGGTGATGCGGTACGATGCAAAATTGCGAGATGTAGTTTGCTTTATTTGTTAAAACAAATTAGGCGTCACTAATTCACCTGTATTAGGGTTTCAATGTGTGAAATTTCAAAATTTATCGGTTCCGTCAAAACGCCATTGAAAAGTTACATTTTTATAACGTTTCAATGATGAAAACGGCCATTTTTGATGAAAAACAGCCATTTTTTATAGAAAAAACGACGAAGAAAGCCATTTTCACTATGAAAAATGGCTGAAAATGACCATTTTGACGAAAAACGGCCATTTTTACTACGAAAAATGGCTAAAAATGCCACTTGAGTGAGTGCAAGTACATTTGGTGATGTACTATCGCGAGCGCGCGCGTTTTTGTGCAGTACAATGTGCTGATTAAACCAACAGCATTATAGAGTGATTACATTGTTCATTTGTGTTTTTAAGTTACAAAATGGTACAAAATCATAAAATAAACTTGTAAAGTGCAATTTCTGCGGATTGATCAAAATCCGCAAAATCCGCCGCAAAATTGCGAACAGGGGATCAGCATATAGGCAGCCGTAATGTTAAAAATGGGGTCCCTTTCGCACTCCGCAAAATCCGCATGCGCGCCATAAGGCTATACTGCTGATAGATGGCCTCACGGGCCTCTTCTGTCTCGGCTGCTCGCCACGCATGCAGCACGTGTTCCTCCGCCGGGTTGCCAGTGTACTGACTTGACAATCCGGGGTGGAATATTGGCGATTTCGGGTCATCGTCACGAGCTAACTCTGTGGCGATGCCTTCGCGCATCCCTTCCGGGAACGTATCCAGGAGCGTGCAGTCTCGCACCCAACGTCGGGCGATGCATCGGGAATGTAGTATTCGCAGGCGCCAAGGGTCGGCGTCCTCGCCGAAACATCGTCGGTAAAATTCGGGCAGCGCGCCTCGAAATATCCCGCCACGAGCGATGCAAGCGGGGTCTAATGGTCCCCATGTTCTACGTAATGCCATCTGGAAGGATGGAGAAATAAACAATTAATAAAAAGTTAATATTAAATACGTAGATAAATGGTTGGTTTCGAGGGACGTTGCCGATACGTGCAGCCGTCCGTCGAGACCGATTCCTGTCTATCGGTGCAAACGTAGGACGAATTGTCCCTCGTCGGATAGAAAAAGAGAAGTCATCACGTAAAAATCTGTCTCATGTCCAAAACGCACAGCGAGACGGAATCGAGCCTTTAATCTGGATTCTTATCATCAGATTTTACTTCAAATTAATTCTAACGTTAATTAGGACATTACTAATAATTAAATTAATAATTATCAGTCATTCGTAAAAAGAATTCGTCGGGTGTAAATTATTACTAAAATTGCACAATAAATGTGCTTGTCGAAATTTTATTGAATAAATAAACCTAATAAAGAATTATTCCGAAGTCGGACTTTGTCTAATTTTTTAAAAGAAGTTAAAGTCAAATTAAATTTATCTAACACATCAAAAAATTCATCGTACGAATGTTAAGTTGCATCAATTTGATGCGTCAAATTACTTGTGGAGAAAAATGTTCTTTTACAGAATATTCTCCCCTTGTCATAAAATTATTTATGGCTCGAGCCCATTGTCTCGCTCGTGACTCAAGTCATGAGGAATTTTCGAGACGCGAGGCGACGTGAAGTCTGCGCTCGCACCCCGAAAACAAATTAACAAGGAAAAAAATACGATCGTGTGAGCGATCGCGGTTAATAATTAATTATACGCTATTGTGAGTGCAAAGCACTCATGTCAGGTATTAGTCAAACAAAATTTCTTCTTCAGCAGCACGGAACTAATTCTCATGTGCCGATGCCGACTTCTACCTGATCGGGTTGGACTTGGTTTACATCGCGGTCCCAGTTTTCCTCGTCCTCGTGCTCGATGGCCAGCACGTCGTTCTCTTCCTCGTCCATGGCGAGGAGCGCGCACAAAAAGCTCAATCACGATTGAAAAAGGATGATAAAACTATCTCAAAACTCGGTAAAAAACTCGGTAAAAATGTTAAAAACGAGGATCACGCACGGACGCAGCGATCAGCTGTGAAAAGCGGAAGTCCGTGTGAACACGAGGTAATCGCGATGGATTCTGGGTAATATACTCCAGAACCCGGGTGTTTGAGACTAGTGCGCACCTACCCGTGCGCATGTTACGCTACGGGTCTCCTTTGTTTTCTCCCCCGTGCGCGATTGCTGCTACGGGGTCTTTTGCACGCGGTATCCGACCCGTGCCGATAATTTTGCTACGGGTCCCGCGTTTCCACGCCATCTTGTGACGTGAATTCGACCGACATCGCGTGTTGGACTTAGCGAAATTTTTCAGAGTCTCGGATTTTGATGGCTAGCGCTGTCGATCGATCATTTTTTTGTTTTTCAGCGTTGCCATCGACTCGTAACGTTTTCTACTCCTTTCCTACGACCTTTCCGTCTTTTATAAACGGATTACTTCTACGGGGCCGCAGGTGATGAGTCGAGACAGGTACGACGTTTTTTGTTTTTAGTGTCTGTACCTCCTCATTATTGTTTTCTTTTTTATCCGTGTTTTTTATGTTTGTTTCAGGAGTTTCTCCTGTTTCCCCCCCGACCAAAATTGGATCCGGAACGGATTCAACTATCTCGTTTACCGGAGGTGAAGGGGCGTCGAAATACTCCTCGTTGTCACTTGGCGGTGCTTTTTCCGACTCGCCAGCGAACATATTGACGATTTGGCCGTCAGTTTTAGACTTGACTTGGCCTTTGGCCCACATTTCTTGCGGGAATTCCGGAATGTACGGAGTTAACTCTCGTACTTGTATCGATTTATGCTCGGTATTGTCCTCGAGCTTACGTAATTTATACGCGTTACCGCCATGCTTGCCGATGATCACATACGGACCATCTCTCTTGTCGGCCAAGCTGGCGGTGATTCCTCTCGCTGCATTTGAGAGGGTGTGTGCATCTTTCCACACCAAATCATTGATCTCGAAATTCACAAATTTTCCACCGCTTTTATCTTGTAAAATGCGGTCGCGCATGTTAAAAATGTGCGCCATCATATGTTTGTATGTGCTCGAAATTGTTTGCTCCAATTTATACACATACTCATGTGGTTTCTCTGGGTCCACCACATTTACTGACTCTGCCACTCGTGGGTCCCAAGGCACTCGTAGCTCTCGGGCGAAGTTGAGGTAGGCCGGAGAAAAATCTCTCGTCCTCGAGACTGTTGTTCGTATGCTGAACGCGATCTCCCTCAAGTATTCATCCCACCTATTGTGGATGTCAGTGAATATACTTAATGCATATTTAATGTCCCTGTTGAGTCGCTCAACGGGATTTGTTCTAGGATTGTAGGTCGAAGTATGTGACGCCACAATCCCGAATTTTTTACAAAACTTACCCCAAATTTTCGAGATAAATTGGGGTCCGTTATCGGATATTATTTTACGTGGAAATCCGTAACGTAACGCCACGTCGTAGATACATTCAACGATTTTCTCTGCTGAAGGTCTAGCGACGGCGTACAACTCGGGCCAACGAGTCGCCACGTCCATTATAACGATAATGTACGCATTTTTATTTCCCGTAATGGGTTTTGGGCCCATCACATCGACACTTAAACAATTAAAAGGCGCGTAAGGCCCTAAGAAGATAGTTTCGAATGGTGATTTACTCCTCGGCTTGCACGCTTGACATCGCTGACATTGGTGGACAAAAAGAGCAATATCTTTTTTCATCCCTGTCCAGTGAAAAAGCTGTGTAGCACGATAGAGTGTTCTGCTTACTCCCGCATGGCTCGCAAGCGGGTGCCCGTGTAACAACCACAGCACGCGACCGATTAAGGAAGCAGGTATTACTACCTTTACTGCGGTGTCCGATTCACTCAAGTCATCTTGGTGATTTGGGTGATGTTTCACCAAAAGGCCGTCATCCAATAGGTAATCTATGGATTCGTGTGCATAACGACGCTTCTGCCTTCTGGTTAAGTTGGGCGGATATTTTCCTGTCAGTACGAATCTAGCTCTGTCCTGACATTTTTTGTCTAATTTTTGTTGCACAATTATTTCCTCCCTTGTTGGGGGATTGCTTTTCATTTGCTTGCCGACATGAGCGTGGAAGGCGCTTAGAAGCGGGTCATTTATTCTCCGCTCTAGCTTAAATTCCTTCTTTGCATTTGGGTAATTGTCAGCAGCTGGTTGGTATAACCGCGTCCAGAATCCACAGAATTTTACGTCTGCCGGAGACGCGGTGGGAATTTCATTCATCTTCCTTAAATCCCAACGGTGACAACTCGTAGGGCAATAAATGATGCGGGAGTCATCCTCGCCATCATCGTCAGCGTCGATTGGATCTGACACTGGTGCCCGTGACAGAGCGTCAGCCACGACGTTATATTTGCCGGGCTTGTATTGAATGGTCAAGTCGCATGCCATCAGTTCTAACTGCCATCTGGCTAGTCGACCGGCTGGCTCCTTTAATTTCATCAGCCATTGTAACGCTTGATGATCTGTGTGGACCACAAATTTGGTATATTCGAGATAATCTCTGAATTTCCTTATGGCCCACACAACTGCCAAACACTCCAACTCTGTGGCGTTGTAATTTTTTTCAGCGCCTTGGAGTTTGCGACTTATAAACATGCACGGCAGGTCTTGTTCGACTCCGTCGCGCACGTGTGTTTGGAGCAACGCCGCTCCTAACCCAACTCTGCTGGCGTTCGTATGTAATATGAACGGCCGGTTTAAGTCGGGTAGAGGCATTACGCCGACTTCCGTCAGCATCCTCTTTATCGTATTAAATGCGATGTTGCACTCATTTGACCATACAAATTCGTTTTCATTCTTCAGGAGGTCGGTAACTGGGGCTGCCACTTCAGCTAGACCCGGTAGCAACCTGCCGAAGAAGTTTATCATTCCCATAAACCGTTGGACACCTTTAACGTCCTCGGGTGGTGGGAAACGATTAATCGCATCGATTTTTTCGGGGCCAATAGCTAAACCATTGACTCCAATGCGATAACCCAGGAAGGCAAGCTCCTTTCGACAGAACTTGCTCTTGCCCGGGTGAACGTGTAACCCAGCTTTTGCCAGCCGGGTGAGCACTTGGTCGATGTGCTCAATGTGCTCTTCGAATGTTTTGGAGGCAATAACTATGTCATCTAGGTATGCCCACACAAACTGATGCAGGATATCACCCAATACGCTTTCGATTAGTCTCTGAAAGGTACTGGGAGCGTTCACTAAACCAAATGGCATGACGTTGAACATCAACCGTCCAATTGGCGAGTAAAATGCTGTTTTTATCTTATCCTCTGGCCTCATCTCAACTTGCCAGTATCCCTTCGACAGATCCATCGTCGTAACCCAAGAAAAGGGGCTAAGCTCTCTCAAAATGGATTCGATAGACGGCATCTGTATGGGATCTATTTCTGTCACCGCGTTTAATGGGCGGTAATCAATGCATAGGCGTGGGTCCGAGCCCGGGCGCATCACGAGTACAACTCGCGTCGCGTATTCTCCCTGGGCCTCGGAGACAATGCCACTGTCTAGCATTTCTTGGCACATTTTTTGCACTATTTCACGTTTTTGCGGGTTCATTCCCTTATACGCAACTCGTATAGGTTTATTATCCGTCAATTTAATTTCGTGAATAGCCTTATTCGTTCGGCCCGGTTTTTTCGACAGGATCCCCTCATATTTAAGTAGGACTCTTCGTAGGGCTGCCGCTTCGTTTAATTCTAAAGCGGCGTCGGCGACAAGCGTTTCCACTACATTGTCCCGTCACAATTCTGTTACGAATGCTTTAAAATCGTAGTCTTGAACGAATTTCTTTAGGCCTTTCTCCCACTGTGTCTTGTCGGCCGCTTCTTTTACAAGAGCTGGTGGCACGACAATTGCGGGTCTTTCCTTATCATTTCTGATATAATTCCAAGATTTCGTTATTGGATTTGGTTGTATTTCCATTGACGCCATGAGGTCTAAGCCCAACAGAAAAATTCTGTCGCATGTGGGCAGGACCAGGAAAGGGTGCTGTTCTACTCCTCCGAGCCACTCCATGGTCAATAATATAACTCCTTTTGGACGCGCCATTCCGTTGGCGGTTTTCAGACGTATATTTTTATTAACGCCTTTTATCTTATCGGTGAGACCCAATGATGCTACTATGTCTTCGGAAACGAACGAGCGATCTGCTCCCGAGTCTAGCAGTCCCATAATTTTTTCACGTTCTATTGTCATGGGCAACATGCAAAGGCGGTTGGTGTATTCGACCGCCACGTTGCACATGAAAACACGAAATTCTTCTGTGTCTTCGACTACTTGAGGTAATTCTTCAAGCAGTAGGTTCGGTTCTTCCGCCTCAGCCTCAGCGTTTGCGGTAATTACCTGCAAAGCGTTGTTGGCCCTGTCTTGAATTTGGGCGTTAGCTATGTCACTACCCATTTCTTTGACTGGTGGCGGCTTATCGAACCCTTTGTTAAACCCCTTCTTCTTCATGAATGGCGCAGACGGTCGAGAAGTTATTTCTTCGCCGCCTGCGCTGACTCGTTTTTTGACTCGTTTTTTGCCATGGCGAGTTTAATCTCTGCCATTTGCTTCATTATTGCGTCAAATTTAGCGTCTTCTTTCGCTGTTCTTGGGCACTCATTGGAGTAGTGGCCCGGTTGGTTACACTTGAAACAGCGAATATTTGATTTGTCTCTTGGGGCTTCAGTCGATTTTTTCTTTTCAGGGTCTGCTTTCGACGGTGGCGTGTAATTTTTTCGAAAATACTTCGGAATTCGGCCGGCATTTGGTTTTAACCTGGCGCGAAATTCTTCTACCGCTCTATCTCGATGGATGAGATGTACTAGCGGTCCTTCCTCATCGCAACCCGTTGATAAGGTATCGCGATAGCTTCGTATTTCTTCGTCCGTCGAATAATCGTCTTTTTCTTCTTTTTCGTCTGATTTTCCGGCATCTTGTCCGGCTTCCTCCCCCTCCTTGACCTCCTCCAGTGTCGCTTGCATGGCTGACGCTGTCGGTGCCTTTTTAGGGGCGGCCAAAGGGTTGGAAGGCAGCGTGGATGTCAGTTTATTTTTTATTTGCAAACCAACGCTAGCTTCTGCCAGCTCCATTATACCGCTAAGATATTCAGTAGGGCGCATAATCTTATCTGTCGCCCCATATCTTTCATCACTCAACTTGAGACGGTTCGCGGTCGCTGCTTTCTCCGCTTCTGGTAAAGCGGAATAATACCTCTTCTCGATATCTATCGTGTTCTCGAACAGGAAGGCGCTCATCTCCTCGTAGCTACCTCCTGTCGGTGCCCTTTCTTCAAGTAGCACCCTTTGCGAGTATTCCGACAAACCGCCGAGAAAGAAAAGGTTGAATCCCGTGGCGTGAAATTCCATCGGGGCCTTTTCGAACAACAATCTGGCGCGAATGTCGTAATCCATTATGTTTTCACCAGGCATCTGGCGAAGACCTCGCATCTTTCGGCTCACCTCTTCGGGTGTCTCGCCGTAGCGCAGGTCGAATCTCATTAAAAAGTCGTCCCAATTGACGCCTTTCAATCCTTGGTACCACTCACGTGCCGAGCCTGTCATTAGCTCGACAATACCGTGGGTGAGCATGTCTCCTACGGTGGCTTTAGTGGCAGTCTTAATTCGAATTACTTCGTCAAGGAAGCGATCTCCCGCTTTCCATGACCCGTCGAAACGGTTCTGAATATAAAATTGCCACCTAATATTCCCGGTAACACTCATGGTGTCACGTCGGGAGACAGCGTATTTTTTCTTTACGCGGTCACCAGTGCTACGATTACGATCGTTTCGTTTGCTCAGATCGATTCCCTCGGCTTTTAACGAGCCGAGTAGGGCTCTTCCAAGCTCTCCCATCGTATACTGCCGACCCGTCGAATCGGTAAACGCGCTTTGTCGGGGAAGGTCCTGAAACTCCTCCCGTCGGTGGTCGCTATTTTCCGATCGGCGTCGTTTCTCTCTATCGCGCGGAGAGTTGGATCTCTTCCGGCGATTATTTGATTTATCCTTTCGTCTGTCGTCGTTGGATGAGGGGTCGGAGCTGGGGTCGGGAGACGGTGAGCGGCGCGGCGGGTTGCGCCGTGAAGAGTTTGACTCTTTCCGGCCCCTACGACGGTCATCACGTTCCCTTTCCCTGCGTTCATCGCGTTCTCTTTCCCTTCGTCTTTCTCCGGAACCTCTCTCCGAATCGTGATGACTGGGTGCATTTGACTCCAGCCCATCTGACGACGAATCACTATTTCCGTAGTGAAAATATTTCGGTCTTTCATCGCGTTTGCCTTCTTCTCGCGAAGAGGTGCGATCATGTGATTGTCTCCTTGACGACTCGTCGTCTTCAAGGATGGGTACTGGTTGTTGCCACTCAGTCCCTTGCGGATTATCTTGCTGTTGGCTTGTGAGAGCTTGCTCTTCATTTCGCCTAGCATTATTAGCGTTGATTAACCGCGTTATCGCATTATTCGTGGCTGAATCGAGAGCTTGCATGCGGGGCCGAGTTTGTTGTTCTCTGGCCGACGCATCTCTCTTGCGCGGAGTAGCTGGTGTTGCCCTCTCCGGCTGGGGTTTGGGTTTGGCCTTCGGCGTGCGCTTTGGGTCTCCCTCTAGGCTCTCGTCGGACAGCTCGGATGAACTGATCTCTGGTTTGCGAACGGATTTCGGGTCATCTCGTCGCAATCTGGCCATAAATGCTCGCTCTGCTTCTTGTTGCGAGTGGAAAGCATATCGATGTGCTCTCAGGGCTCGGTCAACTATTTCTACCTCCTCGGGAGTAGTCGGATTGGGCTGGGTTCTGCCGTACTCGAGAGCTTGCGCTTCTCTTTCCGCCAGCTTCCTCCGTCTCTCGCGAATGGCTTGTCGAGCCTCATTCTCTGCATCCGCTTCAAATTGAGCGGAATCAACCAATTGTTGAGCGTATGCACCTTCAACAATGGTGATTTGTGGGGATACACTGTGTGCTTTTAAAGCTGCACGTACGATCTGTAACGTTTCGTACACGGTAATTTTCCCCGTCGGAAGGGTGTATCTCACTCCCTCCGCTTGTGCCAATTGCATCGCATCAATCAAGGTGCCCGAGACGCTGTAAGGCTGGCTCGAAACACGCTTGACAGAGGACGAGTTGGACTTGTGCCCTTCAGACATTACCGAGGCTGGTCGACTGTGCGTAATTGGCGTGTTTAGCGCTGAATTCGCTGTCGTGTCGGACGCCGTCCTTTGTATCGAAGACGTCGCTCTCGGATCGCTCACCTCGGTATCGTGCGTTAGACGAGGCGATTGGTTACGGGATAAAACCTCGTTTCCGCTCGTCTCGCCGTCACGATTGGGACGCGGCGGTTTGGGGTGGGACGGATCCTCACTCCGCTCCGTCTCGTCTAATCGCTGCCTCGTCTCGGCGTGAGACGGGTGCGATGCCTCCAAAGCGCTTCGTCGGTCTGGCTTGGCCTTGCGGCGTTTTTGCCTAGACTCGTGCGCTGAGGCTTTGGGCAAAGGACCTCCCGACCTCAAATGATAGTCGGTTCCTTTGCGACTACCGGCTCGTTTGTTAACGTCTGAGTCGGAGTCTGTTACTCGAGTATTATCTGCCATTTCTTGCTTTGGGTATGATGTAATCACAGGTTAGAATCAGTTATTCAACTTGATCCCGGACAGGCCCCCACGTGTCGCGCCCCTACTTCGCTCTCGCTGACTCGTGGGTTGATTACTTAATTCGACTAACTCACTACCGCTTGCTCAAGCGGTTTACCCAAAGAAATGATTACACAGATATAAAAGGTAAAATATAATATAGATTTATTCTGTGGGACAATGTACAGATATATCTTATATATATATATATGAAAGGTAAGTAAAAGGTAAATCGGAATGGGTGCTGGGAATGGAAAGGTAAAGGTAAGATGAAAGCTGGCTGGAATCGGCGAGGTCGTCTGTTGTCTCGTTCGTGTCCAAGATGGCGTCCTCGTTGTGGCAACGTGATGTCGTCTTGGGCCGGCGTGGCAATATGGCGTCCTCGCTGTGGCAACGTGATGTCGTCTTGGGCCGGCGTGGCAATATGGCGTCCTCGGCTCGTCTCTGGCTGGTCCTTCGGGCTCACGCTGGTCAGGCGCGAGTGAATGCTTAGTTAAAAGGCTTACTTCGGTCTGTTGTCTAGGTTTTTGTGTGGTGTCCGGCGATCACACAGCGGCGGACTCTTCTGGCTCCCGGCGGTCACACAGCGGCGGGAACGCTCGTCGTGGTTTTACTGCAGTTTAGGCTTGTGCGACCGTTTGTCTGCACAACTCGCTAAACTGGAGTGGTTTTTACTATTTCTAGCTGGTGTGCTAAAATAGTGTGGTAATCTTATCTCGCAGGTTACTCTGCGGAGTTTGACACTGACCAAACGTACTCACGGTAAATTGTCCTTTGTCCTTGGTCAATCCCAGTATATTTACTTGGGCCTGATCTTGTAGGACGACGGGTTTTACGTGTGTTTCTCGTTTGATGGTTGTGTTGGTTCTGCCCGCTCAGTGCAAGGCACATTCCTTTGCACAAAGCGGGGTTGACAGGTGACCGGAATCACCCAATGGTGGGGTGGACGAGCCATCCCCACTCCCTCAGGGCAGACGCCTGTCCATTGACTAGATGTCAATGCACTGAGGGAAGGGAGACGCGCTTGCGGCTCCCCTTACACCCGAAACGAGGTCACGAGAGAAACTCTTCGTTGACCCCGGTCCAGTCGGGTCACCACATGGCCTCAACCAACACGAATCAAGCCAAACAAAGTCTTCAAGTCAATTCTATTTTGTACAATTCGCGAGATGAAGAAAAACCGAACACAGTTGTGTTAAAGTGCAAAGACGACGGGCGTGTACTTGCCGATAAACGGATCTTGGTCGCCGGAAGTGATTATTTCCGTGAAATGTTCACCTACGCCAACATGGAGAACGAAACCAACATGGCGACATTCCCGGACATATCTACCGAAGTCATGGAAATCATAATCAAATTCTTATACGACCAAGATATTCCCATCCCTGCAGAAATATCTGACACTCTACGACGAGAAACACTCGTCGCAGCTAATAAGTTGCTATTGGACGACTTATTCGACATCTATTGGCCCGCACATTCAAATACGGTGACTTTAAACAACTTTCTAGACATTTGGCTGTTGGCGGAACTGTTCGACGAAGACGAAACGGCCCAAAATGTTCGCCTCTTTGTGTCCCACCACACGAAACTCATCTCCGAGAACGATCAATTGGGTGATATCACCGAAAACCAACTGCTAAGTCTGGTTAAGGTTTTAAACTGCAACAATGCAGGTGACTTGACTGCGTTTTTTCAGAATTGGTGGCTAGTCCAGTCGTCCGTAAAGAAATGGAACTCTGACATTCTTTTCTTTCGTTTGTCTGAATGGCGTTTAGAGGAATGGACAGACCATTCGCTTCGCAAACTACTTACATCCGACGTTCTTACTAAATCAGCAGAAATATACAAGGCAGTAAACAAAGCCGTTACGTCAAAGTGGTTAGCTAAGACGTCGAGACAAGTTGAAATAAATGTGTTCGAAGTTACCGGCGAAAGTTGCACGCTTCACATTTCTTATTTAAACCACGAGGAGTGGGAATATGTGGACGATTTGCTTCACAACAGCGCGGCTACGGATTGGTATCCGGCGATTTCGAGGACGAAAGGGATGTTTTACTTCCAGCATTTGCCAAATCGATTTGGACTTCAAGCGATTGAAGCGAATTCGGGTCACAATCTTGACCGAAACGAAAACTTCGATGTGGGTGATGTGTCGTGCGAAACTGCAAATTGTTCGGAGATTTATTTCAGAAGAACAAATCATACTTTTTCGTGTTTTCATTTTCACTCGAGGAAATGGGAGGTCGTTGATTTCTATGACGACATTGCGAATTTCAAGTGTTTGCTTTTAGCCGCTAAAGACGGGAGATTTTATTTCGACGTGGACGAATTGTGCGTAAAGGTTGTTGATGATTCGGGGACTTGTATAACAAAAGATAAATTACCGGGCAATTGGCAAAGCATCAAGTGTAAAAATCGCGTTGTAAATGGTTTTGAGAAATTGATTTTTGTTCAAAAAATCCCCAATTGCTCCCTGTTAATTTACGACGTTGAAACTGAGTGCTGGAGTGTTATTTCGGCGCCAAATATTCACGGTGAAATGATTTTGTACGTTTGTTTCGACGACGACTGCCTGATATTTACTAAAACAGATGCAGCGAACAATGTTTACTCTTTAAACACGATGACGAAAGTTAATGAATACAAGATGCCGGTAGATTTTGATGGGTGCATCCATTTTGATGTTGCTGTTATTTAAACATTATTTCTGAATAAAAAAAATTTTCACGTTCAATTTCTTCTTCTAAATATTAAATCTGTAACTTGTTTTGGAGTTCGTGTGAATTCTAGTCACGTTGCACGTTGCAGTGCCATTTGATCCTCCCTATGACATCTTGGATAGGTGTAGTTTGAATAATTGAAATTAAAATGATCTACGTGAAAGTCAATTTTGGACGAGTCATTTAATAAAACATTGAAAACATTTAAAACTTTTTTAATTCCGTAATTAAAATTTTTTATTTTAAACCTGCGCTTGAATTGGCTCAACTGAAATGAAGGCGCCGTGCTTTGCCGTGAAGTGTAAAGGGACAGGTGAGACAAGACAACCAACCCTAGCAATTTCTTGATGGCGTTCTGGAGTTCTACACTAGTACATGCTTAGAGATATTGGTATGCTGGACACGCAGTTGAGGACTAACAAGTAAATGAACAATACGGACAGCAATGTTATTTTTAATAATCTGTTTGTCAAATACAGTAAACACAAAATAGTGTAAGCAGAAAATAGATTTTTACATTTAGTTTGAAATTCAAGTTTTACATGTTTCGTTTGTGTTTTAAAAATTGAGAAATTAAGCTTGAATAAAAAAAAATCCAACACATTTATGTTTTCTAAACATTTCAGTTAAAAAAAGTAATAATGTTATTTTAAAAATCCAAAATAAAATACACAAATACAATTAGAAATTAATTAAGCGTTGTGTATTTAAGAGTTTCAACGGAATAAACAAATGCAAAAGTTTTTAATTTTTATGCTTAGTTAAATGTTTTTTCAGGCTATCATTTCGTGAATAGAAATGAGCACATACACGTCACTTGAATGCTTTTTTCCCAGTGTGTATTAATAAATGTTTTTTTTAAATTCTCACTTTGAACACAAGAGTAAGCACACAAATGACACTTGAATGGTTTTCCCCCTGTATGGGTTGCAATGTGGCTCCTTAGATGTCCACTTTGAGTGCAGGAAAAAGCACACAAATGACACTTAAATGATTTCTCCCCTGTGTGAGTTGCAATATGTTTTTTTAAATCCCCACTTTGAACACTAGAATAAGCACACAAATGACACTTGAATAGTTTTTCGCCAGTGTGTTTCAGCATGTGTTGTTTCAATTGCGAATAATATGAACATGAATAATCGCACAGGTTGCAACAGAAATCCTGACGTTTTATCTTCATTTTTATGAAGTATGGTAACACAATAACCTGAGTGGAGAATTGGTAGCGACTGTATTTATCATGAAATAAATACTTATCCTAAAATTAAAACAAGAAAAATAATTAACAAACCTCATAAAAAATCATGCCGTGTACAATGAGAATGGAATTGATGGCTCACAGTGCAAAGAAGTTGAATCAACGAACTAAAACCTGCCGAAATTTCTGGGTATTATGCGAAGAGTCTCGTGGAGATTACAGAGCAGATCAACACGATTATGGTTAATGATTTGGCGAAATAGCACGCCCAATCTGTCTTGTTTGCGCTGAAACCTCTAAAAAATTCTTTTCTATTCACAAAAACAAATCAACAAGCATTGTGCTAAATTATATTTACGGATTGCATTGTTTCCGATGGATGATGAGTTATGACTGAAGTTTTTATTGTTTCTCGTTAATAATACATTTGGTTCATTTGTTTACTACAGCGCGCCATTATTGTATCACTGCAATTACCTCTCTGTATAAATTATCCTTAATTTTTATACACTCTCTTTAATAAAGCTAACTTATCACTTTTCAAACCAAAAGCGTTTATTTGAACTGTTCATAGAACTCTTTATGAGAAACTACCCGTTTATATGGATGGAAACGCTTGCTTCTCCTTGAACCCGTGTCGTAGGAGGAACCGTAATCTGTCAATTTGCTTGCCTCTTTTGGCCTCTCTACTATTTGCCACGTTTTGGGTAATCTGACTTGCTTCTCTTGGTTGCGCTCACACAAGACTCTACATGCTTCTACTTTATTTTCTGTTGTTTCTGTCTCACTTATTACACGTCTACGCAAATGGTTCACATGGTATTTGTTTTCTTTTCCAGTTTCCATTTTTACTGAATATATCACTTCACCATGTTGTTGCACAATTATACCTGCCTCCCACTTTCTTGAAGAAAGTTTTGCCCAAACTGCTTGTCCGATAAAAAATCTTTTTTTAGATGTTTGTGTGTAGACTTTAGATTGATTCACATCCATTAACTGTTCTGTCTCTATCATGTGTAGATGTGTTCGAATGGGCCACTTAAATACAAGACTACTGGGAGTAGTTCGACTCTTGCTACCAGGCAGGTTGTATTGAAGAAGTAGGAATTTTGCAATCTCAAAATTAAGTTTTGTTTTGTTCATTCCTTTCAAAGCTGTTTTAAATGTTCTTACAGCTTTCTCAGCTGGACCATTTGAGGCTGGGTGATACGGTGGAGAATATAAATGTTTTATCCTACACATTTGCAAAAACTCTTCCAATTCTTCTGAGTGAAAAGGGGGACCATTGTCTGATATGATCACCTCAGGAAATGCAAATGTGGCAAACCATTTCATCAGATGTAATATAACCATGTTTGCTGTTGTATGAGTTAACCACGCTACTTCTATCCAATTTGTATGCACATCCACTAACACAAAAAACATCTTTCCATCTACTGGACCTGCAAAGTCCATGTGTAAGCGTTGCCACGGATGTACAGTCTTAGGCCACGGAATCGGTGTTTGTCTCTATTAGCTTGGCATTGTTCACACAATCTGATGAAATGTTCTATGTTCTGGTTAATCTTTGGCCACCACACGAAAGATCTTGCCGTTTGCTTAGTTACCACCATACCGGGATGTCCTTGATGTAAGATTTCCAATACGCGTTGTTGCAAGCTTTTAGGAATAATCACTTGTGATCCACGCAGCAAAACACCCCGTAGTATGGATAATTCACTTATTAATCGCAAATATGGCCTTGCTTCTTCGTTCCATTCGTTGTGCGGCCATGATGACTTCATACCCGTCATTACATGTTGTAACAGTTGATCTTTTGCTGTTTCTAAAGCTAATTCAGCCCAAGTTATGGAATTTCCATCCAATGCAATAAACATTAGATTTGTTGATTCCAACGATTCCGCATCTTCACTTTCATCCGGTGATGTCACATTGCACAATGGGGGTCTGCTAAGGGCGTCTGCATTTAAATTATCTACACCCGCCCTGTGTACTATGGTGTAATTATAGGCACTCAATGTTATTAGCCATCTAATCATTCGTGGTGGGGCCATCTCGGGAATTGGTCTTCCCTTGCTAAACAGACTCACCAATGGTTTATGGTCTGTGAACACTGTAAACGTATGTCCATATAAATAAATATGGAAGTGTTGCACTCCAAACACTAATGCGTAGGCCTCCTTATGTATATGACCATAAATACGCTGTGCAACTGACAAGGATTTAGAAGCATAGGCTACCGGTCTCTCAAAACCGTTAATACAGTGGGCTAACACTGCGCCAACCCCTACTGGTGAGGCATCTGCAGCTAAGATTATTGGGTATTCAGAGTTAAAATGAACTAACAAAGTGTCTGAGGTTAGTACACGTTTTATCTTCTGAAATGCCTCATTTTGTTCATCCTTCCATTGCCAGGTAATTTCTTTTTTTAAAAGGTGGTGCAATGGCGCAAGAAGGGTAGCCGCACTCTTGATAAATTGATGGTAAAAATTTACCATGCCTAAAAAGGCCCGTAATTCTGTCACCAATTGTGGAGGGGGTGACTGTAAAATTTCACCCAATCTCTTCTCTAATGGTTGTACACCTACAGCTGTCACACAAAATCCTAAAAAATCAACTTGATTTTTACAAAAAATACATTTCTGCTTTGTCAGCTTCAATCCTATTTTGCTAAGATGACCTAATACTGCCCTTAATAACTTTAAATGTTCACGAACTGTCTTAGTAGCTAATAATAAATCATCCTGGTATATCAAAACTAATCTAAAATTACCAAATTCCCGTTCCATCAATCTTTGAAATTCTCCTGCTGCTGAAAGGATGCCAAAAGGCATTCTTGTTACTCTAAATAATCCTTGTTGGGTGTTAATTGCCACCAGCAACGACGAATTGTAGTCCAACTCCTGTTGCTGGTAGGCTTGTTTAAGATCTAACTTGTAAAATATTTCCATTCCTGCTAGCTGTGCTAATAGGTCACTAATTTTGGGTAGGGGATAAGGGTCTGGTTGAAGTGCTAAATTTATTGTTGATTTATAATCACCACCTCCCGGTTTTGAAACTATCACGATGGGGGTCGCCCAGTCACTGTATTTTATTGGTACCAGTATACCTTGGCGTTGCAATTCCGACAACGCGTCGGATACTTTCGCTCTTAATGCGATTGGTACGAGTCTAGGCCTGTAAAATCTTGGCTTTACCGACTTGTCGACAACAAGCTTTAAAGGTACTCCAGTATACAGACCCAACTCCCCGTCAAATATGGCCTCGTTACTTTTTAATATATCTTGCACTTCCTCCATGTTAAATGCCTCACAGTGCCCAAATGTACTTAAATTTTCAATTTCTAGAGATTCATTTATATTTTCTATAAATTCTGCTCCTGCTACTGTTTTATCTGTTTCAACTATTTTATCTATTAGACAAGCTGGGTTTTTTGGTGTTAAAAGATCGATTATATTTCTTCCCATAATATTATCACTGTTGTTATCCACCACAAGTAATGTTAAATCTAACTGTGTATGTTTAACAACTGCTGGCACTGTAATTGCACCAATGGGTTCCAATATATGACCCGTAAATGTTTTTAACTTTAGTTGAGTTAAGTGTATTTCTGGTGCTAATTCTTTCATAGGCCACAAAAACCGAAATGTCTCTGATGTTAATATGGATAATTCCGACCCTGTATCTAAAAGCATTTTTATCATCTTGCCATTAATTTCTACTTTTTCATATATGGGGGGAAATCGCCCTATTCCCTCTACACTTAATACATTTAGTGGGTATATTAAATCAATTGGTTTTGGGTTAGTTGCACTATCTTTCCTTGTTTCATTTTCTTCACTTATAACGTTAGTGTTGATTGGTACACGACGCTGCCATGGACCCCGTTGTCGATTCACTGACTGTTGCTGTTGTTGCGCTAGTTTATCATGATTTGCAGCAAGACACACTCGAGCCAAATGGCCAACACGCCCACATTTTCGGCATTCAAAATTTACGTAGCGGCACACTTGACCATAATGGTCTAATCCACACCGTTTACACACACTATTATTGATTCTGCTGGTGCGTTGCTCAGTCTGGTATTGTTGCGTTTGTGACAAATCTCGTCGCACTGGCTGTCGCTCTCTCCATGGCTGGTTATTCCTCCAAGATGATCCAGGTGGTTGTCTACGCTGCATGACAGTGGCAGAAGATGGTTGTGGTGCTGATCGTCTGTTCTGGAAAGTAGACATCTCGTACATGCTCTTGTCTAGTTGATTACTGTCATCTATTGCATTAATTGGTGTTTCATGTTTAGCTTTGACATCGGTTGCTGGTAATGGTTGTAACTGGCCATTAATTGCTTTTCCTTCGTACATAAGCTGACCGTGTGCTGCTGTTTCCGCTGCCTTTGCCAATTTCACTGCGCTTTCCAAGGTCAAAGTATCCTGTTCTAATAACTTTTCACGTAATCGATCATTTGCTACTCCTTGGATGAATTGTGTTAAAATCGCATTTTCTGCTATTTCCTTTGTGGAAAAGCTACACACACGTGCCAATGCACGCAACGCTGCAACATACACTGCTATTGTTTCATTTGGCTGTCTAATTCTATCTGCCAGGCGATGTTTTTCAATCCAAGGTCTGCTTAATGCTGAATAATGATCAGATAATGTTGTTTTTAAGTCAAGGTAAGTTTTCTTGCTTGTTTCATCCGGATAGATTAAATCTCGTAAAAGTGCTGCCACTTCATGTCCAACAACTGATAAGAATAATTGTCTTTTTTCACTATCATCTGTTATTTGGTTGAGCGTACAATAATCCTCAAATGTTAAGCTGTAACTGCGAAATTCCGCCCCAGTGTTTCCTTTGAATGGCGTTACCGTGCCCATTAATACCATCGGTTTTGCTTGCTTCACCATTGCTTCAGTCTGTTTCGTCTGTGCTGCTATCGCGTCTGCTTGAATCTTTGCCAACGCCGCTATTTGGTTTACTAGCAGTGTTATATTTTGTTCAGCCATTGTTTGTTTATGTTAACCTCCGACGACACTAGATAGCAGCAGGATCCAGAGATGACGTTACTGAATTACGTATTGTTCAATTTTTCACCAATTCCATTTCAAATAAATGTCCTTTTTCTTTTCATAATTTTTGTTTTGCTTCATTACCGGCTCTTGCAGTTCATGATTATCACGCTTGTTATAAACACTTCAAAACTATGGGCACATTAAGTCCAATTTCATTTTTTTTGTATCGTTTTAAGCCTAAATTTTTGCCTCGTCGCCAAATGTATTGTTTCCGATGGATGATGAGTTATGACTGAAGTTTTTATTGTTTCTCGTTAATAATACATTTGGTTCATTTGTTTACTACAGCGCGCCATTATTGTATCACTGCACGGATATGCGAGTATTTTGCGAGGTATTTTCCGTTTCTCAGTGTCCGTTTTGGCCGCACAGAACATGTCGATGTTTCGTCGTTCAGTGAGGATGAGCTGTCATGGCGGACTTTCCAATTAGAGTTGAGTTTCACATTGTTGTAAATTGTAATGGAAAGTACTGAAATAGAAAATCGCATCAGGATGTATGTATAGTTTTAAAAGAATATTTTTCAAGAAAAGATTCTCAAAATATGAACAAATGTATATAAAAAAAAATGACTTCTTCAGATCATTTTTCGTGTCGGTGATTCAAGTGTGAACTAGGCATTAGACAAAATAAAACTTCAATCCCAGTGAATACAGAGCTTTAATGGTGGATACTTGTTTAGTGTTTTCTTCAGCTTGCATTTTAAAATCATACGAAGCCAGAGACTTTTAGGACCGTGATTAACCATGAGTGACTAATCATAGAATGAACCTCAACCACATTTTTCCAACGACAACAACTCTCGACTATATTGCAAAACACAAGTTGTTGGGTCAAGAGAATTTTTTTTCTTGAAAGTCTGGGTTGGCATTGAAAAACATTGAGTCATATAGGATAACCTACAGTCAGCGCACGGTATCTTGATGCTAAATTCGTACTGCGCATCCCATTCTGCGCAGACGATTTTCTAATTCCAGTTGTTATTTAGCAGTATTAAGCCTAATATTAGGCCTATCAATGATAAAATAAAACAAATATTTTGGTCATACTGTGTGAATTACTTTTAATGATGAGTTTATTGTTGTTTATTTACTTTATTTTAGCATTATTAGGCCTAATAATAGGCTTAACACTGCTAAATAACAACTGGAATTAGAAAATCGTCTGCGCAGAATGCGATGCGCAGTACGAATTTAGCATCAAGATACCGTGCGCTGACTGTAGGCCCCAAAACAAGTGCCCAGCCCACACTCCACAAAGTCCAGTTGGAGTAGTATGAGCTTTGTTGTCTGAATTAAGATTGATTGATTTAATCCTGGGCACTGTGTAATTATTACAAAAATATAAACTGACAAATATGTTTTAAATTTATTAATAGTTTGACCGCATAAATACACCAATACGAAAATGTATGACACCAAACGATTTCTATCAGTGCAAAAAGCAATGTTATCGCAATAAACTGAATTGAAAATTAACATGTGTTGCAGTATTTTTGTCCCAGGTGTATTTTTTAGTTATGTTTATTTCGTACTGAATAAAGATGTTTTCAGCAGATGTTACAAAATGATTCTAGTCTAAAAAGATAGGGATTTTCAATTTTTAAAGTTTTATTGCCCTAGCTGTCATGGTTTTTATGCTAGATGCCATCAAAGTTTGAAGTCAGTGAAAAAATTGCCCTGTTGCAGGACTTTTGTCCGAGGGTTGTGTTGTGTTTAGTTAAATTATTGTCAATAGTCGGCGCTGATATCTACTTAGAGTTTCTATGGCAATCTCCGTTTGATCGTTCTTATTGTATTTTGTGACATCGCACTTTTTCGGTCTTCCTCGATTAAATGCATGTTTATTACGTTTGAAAGGTTTTAAAGTGTAAGCAGATTAAGGTAAAGATACCTGAATAGATAAATCACATTTTTTGGGGTATTATTAAATCTTTTTCGGGTTTATTAAGTCTGGCGCAATCGTGCATCGAACGTTAGGCTTAACTCGCCTAACTGAATCGATCAAACCATTAGCGGCGATGCCCCGACCTCGTTTTTTTTGTTCAGAATACTATATACATACCAATATTATTTAAAGTTAATCGTTTTCGAACTTAATTGTTATTTTTTTTTTTCATTTCAGACTAAGTTCATTTCAGTGGTTGAAGTAAAAAAAAAATGAAGAAAACACGTGAGGATTACGAATGCAACCTGTGTGATTATTCGTGTTCATACGTATACTTATTGCAACGGCACATGCTTAAACACACTGGTGAAAAGCCTGTTTAAATGTCAAATGTGTTCACTTTCATTTCGACTTAAAACTTGCATGACTGTCCACATGCGAATTCACACAGGAGAAAAACCATTCAAGTGCCATTTGTGTGATTATTCTTGCAATCAAAATGGGCACTTAAAAACACATTTATTAACCCATTCAGGAGAAAAACCGTTCAAGTGCCATTTGTGTGATTATTGTTCGACTCGTAGTGGGCATTTAAAAGACCATCTATTAACCCACACAGGAGAAAAACCATTCACGTGCCATTTGTGTGATTATTCCTGCAGTGTAAGAGGAAGTTTAAAAAGTCATTTATTAACCCACACAGGAGAAAAACCATTCAAGTGCCATTTGTGTGATTATTCCTGCAGTGAACGTGGAAATTTAAAAAGACATCTATTAACCCACACAAGAGAAAAACCATTCAAGTGCCATTTGTGTGATTATTGTTCCAATCACAGTGGGCATTTAAGAACACATCTTTTAACCCATTCAGGAGAAAAACCGTTCAAGTGCCATTTGTGTGATTATTCCTGCAGTGTAAGAGGAAGTTTAAGGAGTCATTTATTAACCCACACAGGAGAAAAACCATTCAAGTGCCATTTGTGTGATTATTCCTGCAGTGTAAGAGGAAGTTTAAAAAGTCATTTATTAACCCACACAGGAGAAAAACCATTCGAGTGCCATTTGTGTGATTATTCCTGCAGTGTAAGAGGAAGTTTAAAAAGTCATTTATTAACCCACACAGGAGAAAAACCATTCGAGTGCCATTTGTGTGATTATTCCTGCAGTGAACGTGGAAATTTAAAAAGACATCTATTAACCCACACAAGAGAAAAACCATTCACGTGCCATTTGTGTGATTATTCCTGCAGTGAACGTGGAAATTTAAAAAGACATCTATTAACCCACACAAGAGAAAAACCATTCACGTGCCATTTGTGTGATTATTCCTGCAGTGTAAGAGGAAGTTTAAGGAGTCATTTATTAACCCACACAGGAGAAAAACCATTCAAGTGCCATTTGTGTGATTATTCCTGCAGTGTAAGAGGAAGTTTAAAAAGTCATTTATTAACCCACACAGGAGAAAAACCATTCGAGTGCCATTTGTGTGATTATTCCTGCAGTGTAAGAGGAAGTTTAAAAAGTCATTTATTAACCCACACAGGAGAAAAACCATTCAAGTGCCATTTGTGTGATTATTCCTGCAGTGAACGTGGAAATTTAAAAAGACATCTATTAACCCACACAAGAGAAAAACCATTCAAGTGCCATTTGTGTGATTATTGTTCCAATCACAGTGGGCATTTAAGAACACATCTTTTAACCCATTCAGGAGAAAAACCGTTCAAGTGCCATTTGTGTGATTATTCCTGCAGTGTAAGAGGAAGTTTAAGGAGTCATTTATTAACCCACACAGGAGAAAAACCATTCAAGTGCCATTTGTGTGATTATTCCTGCAGTGTAAGAGGAAGTTTAAAAAGTCATTTATTAACCCACACAGGAGAAAAACCATTCGAGTGCCATTTGTGTGATTATTCCTGCAGTGTAAGAGGAAGTTTAAAAAGTCATTTATTAACCCACACAGGAGAAAAACCATTCGAGTGCCATTTGTGTGATTATTCCTGCAGTGAACGTGGAAATTTAAAAAGACATCTATTAACCCACACAAGAGAAAAACCATTCACGTGCCATTTGTGTGATTATTCCTGCAGTGAACGTGGAAATTTAAAAAGACATCTATTAACCCACACAAGAGAAAAACCATTCACGTGCCATTTGTGTGATTATTCCTGCAGTGTAAGAGGAAGTTTAAGGAGTCATTTATTAACCCACACAGGAGAAAAACCATTCAAGTGCCATTTGTGTGATTATTCCTGCAGTGTAAGAGGAAGTTTAAAAAGTCATTTATTAACCCACACAGGAGAAAAACCATTCGAGTGCCATTTGTGTGATTATTCCTGCAGTGTAAGAGGAAGTTTAAAAAGTCATTTATTAACCCACACAGGAGAAAAACCATTCAAGTGCCATTTGTGTGATTATTCCTGCAGTGAACGTGGAAATTTAAAAAGACATCTATTAACCCACACAAGAGAAAAACCATTCAAGTGCCATTTGTGTGATTATTCCTGCAGTGTAAGAGGAAGTTTAAAAAGTCATTTATTAACCCACACAGGAGAAAAACCATTCAAGTGCCATTTGTGTGATTATTCCTGCAGTGTAAGAGGAAGTTTAAAAAGTCATTTATTAACCCACACAGGAGAAAAACCATTCAAGTGCCATTTGTGTGATTATTCCTGCAGTGAACGTGGAAATTTAAAAAGACATCTATTAACCCACACAAGAGAAAAACCATTCAAGTGCCATTTGTGTGATTATTGTTCCAATCACAGTGGGCATTTAAGAACACATCTTTTAACCCATTCAGGAGAAAAACCGTTCAAGTGCCATTTGTGTGCTTATTGTTCCAATCAAAGTGGACATTTAAAAGACCATCTATTAACCCACACAGGAGAAAAACCATTCACGTGCCATTTGTGTAATTATTCCTGCAGAGTAAAAGGAAATTTAAAGAGTCATTTATTAACCCACACTGGAGAAAAACCATTTGTGTGATTATTCTTGCAATCAGAGCGGGCATTTAAGAAGACATCTTTTAACCCATACAGGAGAACAACCTTTTAAGCAGGAATAAAAATTTAAAAACGTTCGTTTTGTTCATTCTGTATATTTTTCTCTGTTCATTTTCAATTTTAAAACACACTTATTTGTTTGTACTTTGTGCTTTTTTCTATTTCTGATTAAATTTTTTAAAGTTTAAAAACAACCAATTTCCATTGTTCAATATGAATTCTAAGCATTCAAATGATTACACTTTGCTGCAGGTGCTCAAATTCATTTATATGCAAAAATCAGTTTTAATGTTTAGGGAAAAACAAAAGTTTAAATTGTAGACACTAAATGCTACTTTGGGCAAAAAATTGACCATTTGATTTGAAGATCGAAACGGATCATTTTAGCAAATATTATTTAGAAATAATTCTATTTATACACTACAGTGTTCTCCGATGTACTAGTAAAATGCCTACAATTACATTTCCACTCCTTTTCTCCCATGAAGCCTGGCATGCCAAATAAATAGCCAAAAAAAGTGGCTACTTATTCCCTGGATCCTTAAAATTAACTGTAAAATTTATCATTTTGGCACTGCAGCATTTTTAGATTTTACTTGAGGTGTGTAGATGTGCGCAAGATGATGCAAGTATCAGTTTGATGCTTAAGGATTTGTCCGTGGAGATTAAAAACAAATTTGTATATCAATAATTTATGCAAATAATTCAGTTATGTTAATTTTGACTTACCTAAAGGCTTCCCCTTAATTCGATTCATGATTTCATCCAACTTTATCAACTTACGTCCAGCTTTAGAAGATAAACACATTATTGGCGACCAGGAATGAGAGTTAAAGTATCCACTGACTTTTAATAACTTTTGTGTTTTTCCTGCTGCTTTTAGTCGCTTGTCTAAATAAAACAGCAAATAGAATGCTTAAAAATAATAAAAAGTAATCAAACAACTAACCCAATATTGACACACATTGACTACTATGCAAAAAGCCATAAGATTACGTTGCGCACACGTTACGAGAAGAACTAGTACAGCTACACGTATTACAAACGTTCCAACGCGTAACAGTTACACGTCGAGCTTACGTGCATGTTAAGAAAACATATATAAATGAGAGAGATATCTACAAGTCTCATAGAAACAACTGAAGTTGATTGAAACACCACTTCTACTCCTAGCATAATGGATCCGGCCTTATTGAAAGAACGAGAAATGTTTAAGAAACGAGCAATGGCAAATCCAGTCGTTGAGAAGAAGAAAAGAATTGCTGCGCCTTCTCAAAGCAAACCGAAATGCGTCAAGACACCGGCAGCATCTTCATCAATCCAAGCCACTTCGCAATGCAAGTCTGGGGTTTTGGCTAGAGTCGTTAGACACATGAAAGAACGCCATCTTGCTAGGAGCTACGAACCACTTTCGTTGGATGAAATTCTGATTGAAACGAATCAGTCGGAATTGAGTTCGAACATGAAGCACTGGCTGGCCACCGAAGCATTGACGAGCAATGCAAAAATAGATTTCTCTTCATCGGGAGGGACTTACGTGTACAAACCGCCTTTTGATGTGAAGAACAGCAAAGGGCTGTTGAAACTGTTGCGGAGTTACGACGAGAAAGGTTTGGGGGGAATTTTTTTGGAGGAAATTCAGGAGTCGATGTCGAATGCGAAGAAATGCGTGAAATTACTCGGGGATCAAGTTATCACGATGACGCGTCCTGTGGATAAGAAGAAGGTTTTGTATTACAACGACACGAGTTGTGCGTTTGAGGTGGAAGAGGAGTTGAAACAGTTGTGGGGAAGTGTGGCTGTTGCGGATTTAACTGAAGAGAGAGTTGAGAAATATTTGGAAGGAAAAGGTCTGGCGTCACTGCAGGGGAGTGCTCCGAAGAAACATCTGGCGGTGTTGAAGAGAAAGAAAAAGCAGAAAACAAACAAAAATGTGAAGAGGTTGAATGACCACTTGGGTGACATATTGCAAGATTATTCAAATAAAAATTTTTAATTTCTCATTTATTGTGTTTATCCTTTATCGGCATTTTTTAAACCAACGTTCTTATTTCTTTATTATTTATAGTCAGTTTAATTACTAATTAAGTATTAAATTTAACCAACAAACAATTAATAATCTTTTTATATGTAAGACTGCATTTAATTAGTTCACTAGGTCTTTAAAACCATTTACAAACTTATTTTTCAAATATTTTTAACAGTTTTATATAAATTCAGCAATAATTAATAAATAACTCAAAAATTATTAGATCAAAAACACTTAATATCATTATAAAATTAAACATTTAACTTATGTAGCACTCGCTTCAAAAATCATGCAATTAAATATTCATCAACACTAGAATCTTTATTACCGAGTCATCCTCAATTGACGGGCGCCATTTTGGAAGGTTTCGTCACATCGTTCACGTTTTAACCCCTACGTGTTTTTATTTCCTGATTAAATTAAACGGGAAAATAATCCTACATTATTTTAGAAATTAATAGCTATTTTGTATTTCTCTTCGGTGTGTTTGTATAAGTTATTAGTTGCTGTTATCTGTCACTTGGGTCCTGATTTGCACTGACTCTATTGTAGCGAGAGTTTGTTCTCGTTGAATAAATAACTTCTGTTTATTTATCAATAAACGTTAAGTTCGAGTCATGGAGATGATTTGTATTTTGTGACAAAATTATAGAAACAAAAGATCAACGTTTATTCTTTATTCTATGTTTGTTTTTATTCATTTAAATTTCAAACTACGAAATTAAAAGTTTCCGGATTTCTTGATAGCAATCGTTTATTAGACCAGCATCTATTCTAGAAAAAAAAAAAAATTTAATTAATTAATATCTGAAAATAAGGCGTAGTTTGAGCAAATGTCTTGGGTATGCTCTGCAATGAAGTCTAACCTAATTTACGTTCACGAACTTTTTCATACCTTAGCATCGTCATTGCCTGTATTTGCTTTACAAACAGACAAAAACAAAATCAGATAGATTGTTTTCATTTTGGAAGAATAGCGGTACTACGCACGAAATATCGATAGGACTGGATTTGGAAGTTGTTAGAACTTAGAAAGCTTGGATATTAAAAACACAATCTGTATTTAATTAAATCGTAAAAGTTATGGAAAAGGTAAATAACTTCTGGTATTCAAATTAATTGGCTTATTGACTTTTTACTAGAGAAAATAAAACATTCAATAGAGCTCATTTGAAATTAATTAATAAAACTAATAAAATTAATTAAACAATATCACATCTATATTATCATATATAATTATATTTATAATTATATATATAATTGTATATTTTTATATTTTATATTATAAGTTCACTTATTTCGAGACTTATTTGCATTTTTTGGCACTAATAAACAAAGATTTCAAATTTTAACTAACAATTTTAGGAATCTGCTAGAGATTTGAATATTTCAGGAATTTGCTAGGGATTTGAAGATTTCAGGAATTTGCTAGGGATTTGAAGATTTCAGGAATCTGCTCGGGATATGAAAATTTCATTAAAGATTTTGCTCGATTTTACTACAACTTCCGAGACAATTTGTGAGATTTCTGCAATTTCTTGACATTTCTGAGACTTCATAACAATTCATGGATTTCGAAATCAGTACTATGCTTTTATTTGCGTTTAGTCCGTGGATGCAACTACGGGAGTTACAAACCTAAGTCACTTGAGGTAGAAAGAATCTTTATAACACTGGCTAGATAAATATAGAACCATTCCTCCACCAGAAACTTATCATCGCTCATGATTGGCTACGCAAGAAACGGCGGCAATTTCAATTTCACCACCTACAGCATAGTATGTAAAGAGAGAAGTAGCCAAACTTGGGCGCCATTTTTTTTAGCAACCTTGTACAAAAACTGAAATAAATAAATGTTGTATGCACCTACCAATGTGGAATTAATTTTAAATAAAAGCCAAAGAATCAATTTCCTTTGGCCAATTGTCAAATGACACGAAGAAAACACTCAAAATTTGCTGCGAAAATACAAACCCATCGATGCTGTCTTAGCCATTTTGTTGCCGGTGGAAAAACACGGAAGCTGAGGCGCTAGTGTCGCTGCTTCGTCCAAGGTCAACCTTTGTTTACATCGCGATAGGCGGGAAATACAAAGTACACAAGGTAAATGTGCTTTCTAAAGCTCTTAAAAAGTGATTTTAATATTTTATTTTGGTTTTAGTTTATTTGTAATATGTCCTGCTTTGCTCCTGGATGCAGCTCAGAGTCCAAAAGCAACAGGGATAAAGAATACCATTTGTTTCAACCACCTGCAGATCCTGAGCTGTTTAAGAAATGGGAAAATAAAATTCCAAGGAAGGATTTGAAGTTATCTGCCCATTCAAAAGTGTGCCACCTACATTTTCAAGAAAAATTCCTTGTAAAAAGTGACAAGTTCATCATTAATGGAAAGGAAGTGGAGCTAAAAAGAGACAGATGGAAGCTGACAAATAATAATAATAATAAATTACAGATGATGAAATAGATTCAACATTTGATCATAACTATGCTGAAGCAGTTAAAAGTAATTGCTTGGTATACTATTTAGCTGGTTTTGTATTAAGTAAAGCAAAAAGATTTACCAAATGTGAGGGCTGTATACTAGCTTTAACTACACCATCACCAACCCATGAATATAATAAGAATTCTTTGTTGACAAAACTAAAAGACTTTGGCACATTTTTAAAATATCCATCTAATAATTTCTATAATCTCATATCAGACATTGAGAAATTATTAGAAACCAAATTAAAAAATTAAAAGTTATCTCCAGATTAGTTTTTTGAGGTTTTAGATGGCATCAGTGAAATAAGAATTACATGTGACATGGGATGTTGTGTAGAACATAGTTATGAATTGATCCCAAAATTTATTCAGTACTACATACAAACCAGAATGTTTTTTAAAACCAAAGAAATGCGTAGACACAGTGGAAGCCGTGTGTCAAGCAAAGCAAACAGAAAACTGAGCAAATTGCATTAAATTCAATCACTGAAATTTTTCATGTTTTAAAAATATATAATCTTATAGTAATTATTTATGGTTTTTTTTTAAAAAAAATAATTGTAATAATTTTTCTTGTTTTTGTTCGTTAAAAATCTTGTAATAATTTTTATTTCCTTTAAAATTTGAAGAAAAAATGATTTTACATTAATTTTTCTTGGTGGTAAACAGTTGTACAAAAATTGTTAAATAGAATTAAATTATATTTCATAATCCTGTGTAAAAATATTAATTTAAGCCAAAAAAACCCCCAAAAAAATCCAATTACGACTGGGATGCTATGCTCAGAGGGACGAACTAGCAGCGGTGGCGCCACCACAAGAAGAAACAACGGAATTAAGGAGTTTGGCTACTTCTCCTTTTACATACTATGACCTACAGTAATGCTTGCAACATATCATTTAGCAATAGATATAATTGTATCTATTCTATTGTTTTTTCCAATAATTTTTTGATTTTCCTTGTGTCTGATTAAACAAATAATCGTCTACAACTCATTACAACGCATTAATTTTTATTCGAAATTCGAAATTTGAAATTTAAAATTAAAATTATTTTCGGCAGTAAACTTTGGAGGTCTACGGAAAAATAGCGGCGAAATTTTGGAAGAAAAAAAATACGGGGTCATATTTTATTGTAATTTATGATAATTGGTAATAAATAAAAAAAAATAAAAATTTTATAACACCGAAATCAGTCGTCAGATGGCGAACGTTTCAGCGCATGCGCGCAACTGGCGAGCAGCGGTGGTGGTGGATCTGCCTTTTCCTGCGCGATGTTGTTGTTGTTTCTGCTTAATTTCTAAGCACAGAAAAAAACCATGCCGGGCTTGATGAGCGTGGCCGAGTATGTGCAGGAAACTCGGGAGGACTACAACTCGCCGACCACTTCGACGTTTGTCAGCAAAATGCCTCAGTGCCGACAAACCATCGCGACTTTGGAAGAAGTGAGTAGTTGTTATTGATCTCTCGAGTCCTCGATCCCTCGTTCGCTCATTCCGTCTCCGTCTCCTCTTTTTCGTTTCTCGTTTTACCAGACTCTAGATTTCGATAGAGATGGCTTGACGAAAATGAAAAAAGCCATCAAAGCCATTTTCAACAGCGGAAGTTGTAAGTAGTAGTAGTAGTCGGTCTATCTCGTGTGAATACATTCGAGTTTGACGTCGGGCGATTTTTTTTTTAACATTTAACATTTAACATTCAGTGCACGTCGATAACGAAGAATATTTGTCACAAGCTTTGGAGAAACTCGGTGGAAATGCGTGGGCTAAAGACCAGGAACCGGATATCGGTGATTTAATTGAGAAAATAATAAATGGTTTGTTAGATAATGATGAAAATGATGTTTTTGGATCAGGCGCTGCATTTCTCAAGTTTTCCGTCGTCACCAAAGAGTTATCGGCTCTGATGAAAACTCTGATGCAGAATATAAACAATATCGTTATGTTTCCTGTTGACAATTTGTTGAAGGGTGATCTGCGCGGAGTCAAAGGCGATTTGAAGAAACCGTTCGACAGAGCTTGGAAGGAATATGAAGCGAAAATGTAAGCGATTCGACATGTAAATGCGACATCTAAATTGCAGCGGGCAGTGGCCAAATTTGCGGTGGCCGGATCGGATTTGCGATGGAAAAAATTGCGACCTGAAACAATTATGAATAGATCCCGAATATTTATGCAAAATAAACTTCGTTTTATGCACATAAAATATGCACCAAAAATTCCATTTTGTGCAAAATAAAATTTATTTTATGCGCATAAAATATGCACCAAAAATTCCATTTTCTGCAAAATAAAATTTATTTTATGCGCATAAAATATGCACAAAAAATTCCATTTTACGCAAAATAAAAATTAAAATATGAAAGATGAAAAAATTTATTAGAGTGAAATCAGGTGTTAAATAACAACTTAATGCCATTTCAAAGTGTTCTTGATGTAAATGAATTGTAGTTACAGTCAAAACGCTTAATAACGAATTGCAAGGGATCGAAAAAATCGATTCGTAATAACGAGAATTCGTAATATCGAAATTTTTTAACCTGGTGTTCTATGGCCAGCCGACCAAACCGGCCATTTTTAGGTATTCGTTATATCGATAATTCGTTATATCGCGATTCGTTATAAAGAGTTTCGACTGTAGTAATTGCAATTCATTTTTTTCTATTTTTTTAATTTGCTTATTTCTTAAAAATTTTTCCAGACACTAATTTAGTGACTTCCCCTGGTGTCTGTTTTTGGCTAATTCCTCAGTTTTCCGAACGCAAGCGTACGTACACGACACCTGTCTTAAAAAAAAGGAAAAAATTGATACATACATGTTACGTATCGTTCAAAAAAAGACACAAATTGCCGTTTTTTTCTGGAAAAATAGCGATTTAAGCATTTATTTTCTCATTTTCGGAAAATATGCATTTATAGTTAATTTCGGCTTTTTATTGAATATAAACAATTCCTATGCATTTATGCATTTATCCGGGCGCAAAATGATACGGCAGAAACAATGTTAAAACGTGTCGCAAATTTGGAACCGTCGCAAATTTGCGATCGTTCCTAATTTAAATAAACGAAATATTTTTAAATCGTCGCAATTTAAAAACGTCGCAATTTTGCTAATTTTTAATTTTTTAATTTTTTAATTTTTAATTTTTAGGACGAAATTAGAAAAAGAGAAAAAGCAACAGGCGAAAGAAGCGGGATTGATTCGCACGGAAGTGACGCCGGCGGAAGTGGCCGACGAAATGGAGAAGGAGCGGAAAATGTTCCAACTGCAAATGTGCGAATACCTGATCAAAGTGAACGAAATCAAAACGAAAAAAGGCGTCGAGTTGCTGCAGCATTTGGTGGAATATTACCACGCGCAAACCAATTTCTTCCAAGACGGTTTAAAAACGATCGAACATTTCAACGGCTACATCAACGAGTTGTCGGGCAAACTGCAGCGCATCAGACAAAAACAGGACGAAGAGAGGAAAAAACTCGGCGAATTAAAGACGCTGCTCAAATCCTTCGAAAAAGACCAGGTAACTAAAATCCACCAATTCATAAATTTTAGTCATTACTTGTTAATCAATCAATTAATTAATTAATTAATTAGAAAGCGGAAGCTAAAAATAACAAGGTGGTAGCATGCGATTATTAATTCTTTTTGATTTAAACAAGAAATAATAATTGTTTACATTTTGTTTCCTTCGTGCCAGGCGTGCGGTTACAGTCTACACCAACTTCAAGGCAACAAAAGCTACGGGTACAGCAAAGTGGGCGTTCTCCTGAAGAAAAGCGAGGGCAAGATGCGAAAAGTGTGGCAGAAACGGCGGTGCGAAATCAAAGACGGATTTCTCTTTATTTCGCACTCGGACGAAAGCAAAGCGCCGACCAAACTAAACCTGCTGACGTGTCAAGTGAAACAAGTCCCGGACGACAAGCGATGTTTCGACTTGATTTCTTGTGATGATTACGCTCGACAAGGCGACCGGGGGCTCCGGACCAATGAAATTACAGACACAAACCAGGAATGACTAATGCATGCTAACCATACCACGACTAAATACCGTATTTTACCTATTAAGAGTCGCTCTCGAATAGTAGCCGCAGTTGAGACACCAAGAATACCGTATTTTTGCAAAAGTACGGTATTGTTTTCGTATTTAACTCTTGGAGGCATAAGGCTATACGGATTTATGGACAAGCTCTTTCTTGAATAGGAAAATTATTTTTCCTATTCATTTCTTTTTGCTGAAAACTTGTGATTTTGTTTATATCATACTGAATAGGGTTTCTGTTTTCCCGCCTTTTTCCGATTCCCGGTTCCCGGTACCAAAATGGCCGGTGTTCCCGGGAAATTGGTACTCCCGGGAATTAAAATCAAGCGACAAAAAATGGCTAAAAATGGCCGTTTTTCGTAAAAAATGGCCAATTTTAGACATTTTTTGTCAAAAAAAGCCTATTCTAGCCATTTTTCGTCAAAAATGGCCAATTTTAGCCATTTCTTATGGTAAAAATAGCCATTTTCATCATTGAAACGTTACAAGTTGTGACGTTTCAATGACGAAAATGACGTTTTAACGACGTTTTTTGACGGAACCGGTTATTTTGAAAATCCCCGGGTTTCCCGGGAAATCGGTAACCCTAATCGGAAACCCTAATATTGAACCTTAACTCAGGTAAAATTTTAAGTCATTGGTCATTTATTTAATTAATTATGCTAAATGCAAATTTTCAGCCCCTTAAAACTCCAGCAAAACTATTATGCTGGCTTTGCTGCCTAAGAAAGAGCGCTTCAGTTAACAGCTTTTCGCATTTACCAGTAGTGTTTAAACCAACCATCAGTTGGTAAAAAAATATATTTTTTCACTGTTCATGACTAGCGCCCTCTGTAAAATTAGTTGCAAACTTTCAAAAATCGAAACGACGCTTTAACTAATTGACCTGAAAATTGTTA
The DNA here is from genome assembly GCA_949358305.1 of Strigamia acuminata. Taxonomy (NCBI): domain Eukaryota; kingdom Metazoa; phylum Arthropoda; class Chilopoda; order Geophilomorpha; family Linotaeniidae; genus Strigamia; species Strigamia acuminata. Next base: position 7,019 of record CASHSZ010000070.1, on the reverse strand, counting down.
ATAAATCCGTAATGCCAGAACGGCACATTTTACCCTTTTGATTCGACGTTCAGACTTTGTTAGTTACATTAAACAAATGTAAGAAACGAAAAACCGAAATTGTAATTGCTGACAAAAATGGCAGTTTTGAGTAAGAGACGTGGCTCTTAATCGATAAAATACGGTAAGTGCCCGATTCCCCATCACCAAAACCAGTTAAGGTGGGGTTTGCGGGTAAAGGGGGTCAAGGAGGGGCGCTGGCTCCCCTTGTTAAGAAAAAGCCCTGAGAACACGCGAAAAATCAAGAAACAGCATTAGTCACTCCTGGCTGAGGAGCCCCCTGTTGCCAACGCGCAGACTATTATTTGTTTGACTCATTCGATTCTTATTCGTTAGATAACCGCACGTACCATTTCCAAGCGGACGACGAGAACGAGATGGAAACGTGGATGGCGGTGCTCATCAACTGCAAGGAGGGCGCTCTGATGAAGGCTTTCGACAACTGCGGCAAGAAAGTGAACCAGAGCTTGATGGAACTGCAGCAGAGCATCATCCGACACGTGCAGCGCTTGCCCGGAAACGACCGTTGCTGCGACTGCAACTCGCACAACGACCCCACCTGGCTGTCGACCAACTTCGGCATCCTCACCTGCATCGAATGCTCGGGGGTGCACCGCGAGATGGGCGTGCACGTGTCGCGCATCCAGTCGCTCACACTGGACAACATCGGCACGTCGCAACTGCTGCTGGCCAGGGTGATGTCGAACGCGGGCTTCAACGACGTGCTGGAGGCGACGCTGCAGCAGGCGCGCAAGCCGAACCGCGAGAGCAGCATGGAGGAGCGGTCCGAGTTCATTCGGGCTAAATACGTGGACAAGAAGTTCGCGATCCGCACGTGCACGGACGCCAGCGACCTGCCGAACGACCTGGAGCACGCAGTCGCGTCGCGTCACATTTACCATTTGCTGCAGGCGTTCGTCGAGGGGGTGGATCTGACCGTGGCGCTGCCCAACAGCGCCGCGGACGACACGAGTTTGCACGTGGCGGTGGCGAGGGAGGAGGACGGCACGTCTTTGCACGTGGTCGATTTTTTGGTTCAGAATAGCGGCACGCTCGACAAGAGGAATAAGGATGGGAACACGGCGCTGCACGTGTGCGTCCTCCAGAACCAGACGGAGTGCTGTAAGTTGTTGCTGCGTAGCGGTGCCGATCCCGGCATCGAGAACTGCGCGGGGCAACTGCCCTTGGACATCGCCAAGGAGAGAGGACATGTTTTATGCCAAGAATTGGTAAATCAATTAGGGTTGCACCGAATATTTAGGTTTACTTTTGGTTATGCGGCATATTCGGCCAAAAAACGTATAAAAATGTATAATAATGATGATAAAGTTAGACAAATTTGCATTTTTCAATGCAAAATTTTGCCTTTTTAGAGTGAATACTAACAATTTTCACCTTATAAATTGCATTTTAGCAGATGACTTTACATTTTTGGGTGAAAATTGAATCCTTTGGGTAAAAATTACATTTCTACTGAAAAACTTACAATTTTTTGTAAAAACTGCATTTTTGACGTGAAACATGGCGTACAGGTAATCGCGAGGACAATTAATCGCTCGGACAGGTAATCGCTCGGACAGGTAATCGTGTGCAAAGTAATCACGGGGCCAACTCATCGGGACGACAATTGGGCGATCGTCAAGTAATCGTGCAATTCATTGCATAATTCATCGCATTTCAAAATTCTAAATGATTTTGTATTTTTAAGATGTTTTAGGTGTTTGTACTTTTAACTGTAATTGGTGATTGAAATGTTTAATTGTAATTCACTCAATTTTTCGGCTATTTTTATACAGTTGTCCGTCGAATTCTGTAATGTCCGCCACGAGCCACAGGCCACCGGGAAATTCCCGGGCTTCTGGGAATATTCCAATAGATTCGGTCCGTCCAGCACTGCTTTGAATTAATTTTATAGTTGAAATTCATTTTTTCTTCTTGTATTACATTGCAGTACACCTAAAACATCCTAAAAATACAAAATCATTTAGAATTTTGAAATGCGAAGAATTATGTGATGAATTGCGCGATTACTCGACGACCGCCCAATTGTCGTCTCGATGAGTTGGTCACGCGATTACTTAGCACGCGATTACCTGTCTACGCGATTACTTGTCCGAGCGATTACCTGTCTGCGCAATTAACTGTCCACGCGATTAGCTGTATGCGATGAATAGTCGGAGATTCGCTTTTTTGGTGGTAAAAATTGTTTTCAACAGTGGGAATTGGGTTTTCGGCATGAAAATGGCGTGTTTAACTTGGGATTGCTTTATTCGGCTTGGGAATTGCTTTTTACAATGTATACCGTATATACTATCGTATAATGCGACCCGCGTATAATGCGACCCCCATTTTAGGGACCATATTTGCTAATAAGTGGTGTATGCGCAAATAATGCGAATTAACATTTGTGTACCACAACACTGCAAAATGTGGTTAGAAAAGTTTATTTATTTAAAAGGAAACTTTAAAATCAAAAAATTTTCTCCTTCTTGCTTATTATTATTATTATTTCGATAATGGATTGCTGGATTGTTGCATTATTTGCATTATTTGGATTGTCGGTTGGTCGTATTGTGTGTTGTAAACGGGATAAACAAAGTTCTCTCCGTACGAATTACGCACGTAGTCCATACGTTACGTGTACGTCAATTTTTTTTTTTTTTTTTTATTATGCGCGTATAGTGCGACCCCCCCAATTCGAGGTTCAAAATTCGCAATAAATATTTCGCACTATACGCGAGTATATACGGTAATTGTTTTTAAAATTATTATTTGGTTATTCGGCTGAATAGCGAATATTAGGCCACGGTATTCGGTTATTCAGTCTTTTCGGTATTCGGTGCAACCCTAAAATTAACTAAAATCGATTTAAATCGATTAAATCAAATGAATAAATTGCAGTTGTTGCACGCCATGGAAGGGAAGAAAGAACTTTTCGAAAATGTGTCGGTGGAATGGGCGCTGACGGCCGACGACGTGTCCACCGACGTGAGCGACGACGACCTGGACGACAGAATTCCCACGGTGATGTGATTGTAGAAATAAATCAAATTGCTATTTTTTTTAAAAACAAACAAAAAATTTAATGTGGCTAGGGTGGAAGTTCGACGCCTGAAAAACGCATCCGTTCGCGGCCTCCGAGTTTTGCCGCGGCCGACTCGCCCGGCGTCCGTTCGCGAGCCAGCACGACAGGGTCCAGTCCCGTCGTGGCCACGCGGAATTCGGCCATTCCGCCTCCGCCTCCGCCGCAGAACAAAAAACCAATTAGTAAACAATAATAATAATTGTTTGATATTTTTTTTACAAATTTCGTTGTCTTGTAGTTCCTGGTTTGAACTCGCACGGTTCGATCAAGAAGCGAGCTGCTCCGCCCCCGCCTGTGTATCCTCAACAGCACGGCGGTGGCGGTGGTGGTCACATGCGCACCCCATCTGATCCCACCGCCGCGACGAATGCGCCGCCCGTCGCGAACGTGGTCATCGTCGACAACAACAATCATCACAAGCGGACGCCGTCCACCGATTCAGCCAGTTGGCCTCTGCCGCCGCCAGAACAACCCGTCAAAGTTCCTCTGTCTACTAGTCTCCCGACGAGTTTGGGACCGCCCAAGCCCATGGTTCCCATGACAACCGAATTTTCCAGTCTGAAAAAGTAAAGTGATTAATTGACACTAGAACGGCCAGACCCGTAGCAATTAACTCAATAGGTTTACAATGCGCTTTACACCATAAATCAGCAAATGTGGCATTTTTCTTTAAAATTAATAAGAAAAGAGGGAATTAACTAGAACGACCAAAATCGGTCACATGAACAATACGTGCACACAACGTTTTGGCGTCATATTCATTTGTTCTAAATTGGGAAATATGCAATACATGCGAAGAAAATAGTAAAACGAAAATTGATGAATTTTATAAAACCTGATGCAATTAAAACGGAAATTTTTATTTCAGACACATACCATTTTGGATAGATCTGGTTCCCCGATATAGATGATTAAACTATATTTTACATTATTGCACACTAATTTATTATTTAGCCATTAAAAATTATTAAAATATCATTTCCTCAATGGGTCATTATTAGGGTTATTTCTTTGGGCGAGAGTGGTGCGGTTTCCATAAAAAACCGCAAACTCAATAACGTAAAAACCCGCACAACCGCAAAAAACCGCAATTTTATATTAAAAAAATTGAACAATTGGCTTTTTTTTTACTGATTTTTAATGTTTTATCCGTTTTTAATGATTCTTTTCCGTTTTTATTGTTTTTTATCCGTTTTTATCAGTTTTTCTTATCGGTTTTCTGCAGTTTTCTGCGGATTTGCGAAAATGCGATTTTTTAAGGTTTTTTTGCTGTTAAAAAACCGCAGTGCGATTTTGGAAATTAAAATATCGCACTCGTGAACAACGCTAGTCATTGTGACCGGTTTTGGCCGTTCTAGGTAGGGGGAATTGCGGTCGTTCTAGCGTTAACGAAATAAAATTAGCTAAAATAGTTCGGTGTTCGTTGAAATGTTTGCTTTCCGTCCTGATTCGTTTAGCGTGAATTCGCATCATCGATCGAAGACTCCGCCGGAAAAAATGGTCATAATCAACGGTCTGACGGACGCGCCACTTCCGCCACCTCGCAAACGACAAGACAATTCGAGGCCCAGAAGATGTCGCGCGCTGTACGACTGCGACGCCGACAATGAGGACGAACTGTCTTTCCAAGAAGGCGAGGTGATCGTTATTCTGAACGAACACACGGCCGACGAGAATTGGATGGAGGGCACTGTCGAAGGCTCGCCTCAACGCAAAGGCATGTTTCCGGTCAGTTTCGTTCACATGCTGTCCGATTGAACCTCCGATCACCATCAGCATCATTTTCGTGCAATATTTTTTTTCCCTCGTTGCATAATAGTATTTCATGGAAGAGTTTTTTTTTTTTTCATTATTTTTAATAGCATTTTTAAATCGATCGTGTAAAATATGTACATTGTATTAAGTGAGTAGAATAATATTAAAATGTCCTCGTACTCATTTTTAAGCCATTATTAGTGTGTATTTTTTGTATTTCCGCGTATGTTGGCGGTTAGTATTAGTAGGGTTTCGGTCCCGGGAAACCGGATGAAAAATTACGGAACTGGGAAACGGAAACTGGGAAATCTGAAAAAATAACCGGTACCTGCTGTTCCGGCCAGAATAACAGAAATACCACTTCGTCGTTGCGACAAAAAGGCCAAAAAACATAAAAAATCAATTAATACAATGGCAAAAAAACGTGAGAAATCAATTAAAAAACGCCTGAAATGATGAGAAATCAATTAAAAAACGCCTGAAATGTTGAGAAATCAATTTAAAACGCCTGAAATGATGAGAAATCAATTAAAAAACGCCTGAAATGTTGAGAAATCAATTAAAAAACGCCTGAAATGATGAGAAATCAATTAAAAAACGCCTGAAATGATGAGAAATCAATTAAAAAACGCCTGAAATGATGAGAAATCAATTAAAAACGCCTGAAATGATGAGAAATCAATTAAAAACGCCTGAAATGATGAGAAATCAATTAAAAAACGCCTGAAATGATGAGAAATCAATTAAAAAACGCCTGAAATGATGAGAAATCAATTAAAAACGCCTGAAATGTTGAGAAATCAATTAAAAAACGCCTGAAATGATGAGAAATCAATTAAAAAACGCCTGAAATGATGAGAAATCAATTAAAAAACGCCTGAAATGATGAGAAATCAATTAAAAAACGCCTGAAATGATGAGAAATCAATTAAAAAACGCCTGAAATGATGAGAAATCAATTAAAAACGCCTGAAATGTTGAGAAATCAATTAAAAAACGCCTGAAATGATGAGAAATCAATTAAAAAACGCCTGAAATGTTGAGAAATCAATTAAAAAACGCCTGAAATGATGAGAAATCAATTAAAAAACGCCTGAAATGATGAGAAATCAATTAAAAAACGCCTGAAATGATGAGAAATCAATTAAAAAACGCCTGAAATGTTGAGAAATCAATTAAAAAACGCCTGAAATGTTGAGAAATCAATTAAAAAACGCCTGAAATGTTGAGAAATCAATTAAAAAACGCCTGAAATGTTGAGAAATCAATTAAAAAACGCCTGAAATGTTGAGAAATCAATTAAAAAACGCCTGAAATGATGAGAAATCAATTAAAAATCGCCTGAAATAATGAGAACTCAATTAAAAATCGCCTGAAATGATGAGAAATCAATTTAAAAACGCCTGAAATGTTGAGAAATCAATTAAAAAACGCCTGAAATGATGAGAAATCAATTAAAAAACGCCTGAAATGTTGAGAAATCAATTAAAAAACGCCTGAAATGATGAGAAATCAATTAAAAAACGCCTGAAATGTTGAGAAATCAATTAAAAAACGCCTGAAATGTTGAGAAATCAATAAAAAAACGCCTGAAATGTTGAGAAAACAATTAAAAAAGCTTGAAATGTTGAGAAATCAATTAAAAAAAGGCTGAAATGTTGAGAAATCAATTAAAAAACGCCTGAAATGTTGAGAAATCAATTAAAAAACGCCTGAAATGTTGAGAACTCAATTAAAAATCGCCTGAAATGATGAGAAATCAATTCGATGTTTTTCTTGTTGAAGAAAACACCATGCCGCTTTTTCAGCTGAGCCTACGTAATTTATTTGGGATTTAATGAAAACACACTCAAAGATTTTTACAGTGTTTAAAAAACTTTTATTCTTGAATATAGTACACACAGTTTGATCCAACAACAATTGGCAATACTTTATCTACGATAGCGAAACCTTTTAAAATGGAACCAAAACTGCAAAATATTCTTACTAAACTGACACTTGAATCCCCTCTTGTACGAACAATCCCACTCCCTGTTCACAATCTTAAACGCCAGATCCTCGTACGGCGGCCCCGCGTAAAACCTCAGCACCGCAAACTCGCTGTCGTCCTCGCACGGGAACAGCTTATAACTCGGCGTCA